>JAOPHQ010004001.1:0-62500 GCA_030340625.1 Merluccius polli
AAGGCTTTGTGGTATGAAATAAAACCCATCCACTGATGATTAGGAGCTACATATAGGTCTCTTGGCAATTCACAAGCCAACAGGCACACACGTGCCCACCACCTAACACTTGGCGTGTGTGTTGTGTCTGTGTACTGTATGCACGCCTTAATATAGGTTGACACCTGTACCACACGTTCCCACTTTCATTCTCTCCAACTGGCCCCCACATGAAGTAAACTTACGATTCAATATGAAGAGCAACAAATATCTAATTAACATAGATAGAGACACATATAGACCTTAAAGTGAAACTACAGCCTGAAACACTGACATTTTTAGAAAACATCTAACATCGATTTACTGTTCATTCCAGAGTTTATTTCTTCCGATATGTGTAATATTGTAGCTTTATCGTTATTTGCAATTTGTCACTGGCTGTCGTGTCGACATCCCGCAATCTGCTCCAGTGTGCTATTTTCCTACGTTTCCCAGAAGCGGTCCATTCTACAACATTCAAAGGCAGCTTTTCGGTGCTGGATTTCGACAGTCTACCCCTTTCAGCGAAAAACTCCTAAGTACCAAACTGAGAAAATAAACTTTTTATCTGAAGGAGTTATCCAATGAATCGATGCCCAACTTGGTCCAGGGCCGCATGTCCAAACCTAGATGCATTGGCCATATGGGCTCCCCGCTGCCAGAACAGACCAAATCGGCTGGGTTAGCAATGACTAGCAGTGACTACCAGCTGCCGAGGCCATGCTGCTCGGCAGCTCTTTTGGGAGATCATGGCCACGCCCCAAGCCCTGCAAGCCGAAGTTCATTCTGGATTTACGAGGCTGCTGGCTCGGCAAAAATGTGTGTGTCCTCTTACTAAATTACTGATTTCTCGCCATAGGAATGTGCAAAAATGTAATATGCAGTGATTCTGACACAGAACCCGTAAATTGTTGTCAGATGGCAATGAAACTAATATCTGATACTTATTGTTGATGCTACAGCGATTTGAAGACATACTCTCCTTTTGAAGCCCATTGTAATTACTGCAGCAATGTCTCCGTGTGACATAGTAGCGTCTACAGAAATCATGTTTATCCGCGGCAAAGTGAAATACGACACAAAACTGTAAAATAGGTCCTGGTGCGTTGTACATCACCAATAGACATATCTTAACGGTGTCAACGTGTTTTAGGCTGTAGTCTCACTTTAATAACGTACATGAAAGAACATGAAGGAATATTTGGTGTTCATGATTAAAATGGGCCATGAAGACACACACACACACATACACACACACGTACACACACACACACACACACACACACACACATCGCTCCCCGATGACAAAACACTGCACTAATGATTCAAGTGTTGGGCTACGCCCGTGCAAATTGTCTCTGTTCTGTCTCGAAGACACTTGGTAATCAAATCACTCCTGTGACTATGCAGCTGGATCACATCAGTAACAGATACATACTTGTCACTCATTTACAGTTACACATTTCACAATTTCTCTTCGATCATTTCGAGAAAACAAGAAAAACCTTTTACTTCTACAAAGAGTCAAACTTTGCTGATTTGTTCTCATAATTCAGTCTTGCTTGTGTGCCTCTGTGGCCTCTCTCTCTCTCTCTCTCTCTATTTCTCAGTCACACAGTCTCTCTTTATCTCTCTCTCTCTCATTCTGCAGTTCAGTGCCCTCCCTCCCTTTCCCCCCGCGTTCATCATTAATTCATGGGGAATGGCGCAGTAGCGGCTCGGTGAGGGATACACTTCAACCAGAACCAACAAGCCTAAATATCTGCACTCAGTAGCCACGATCTGCATCAGTGAAGATTGAGATGGCGTGGCACAAACACACCCATGCACACACACACACACACAAACACACATACGTACACAACCACACATTGAAACACACAAATGCGTAAACACACACACACACACGCGCGCACACTCTCTCTCTCTCTCTCTCTCTCTCTCTCTCTCTCTCTCTCTCTCTCTCTCTCTCTCTCTCTCTCTCTCTCTCTCTCTCTCTCTCTCTCTCTCTCTCTCTCTCTCTCTCTCTCTCTCTCTCTCTCTCTCACACACACACACAAATATATACGAAAACAAACACATCCCCCTGCACACACACACAAATCCACAAAAGCCACCCACAAACACATTATTCTTGCACACATTGTCTGTATCACACGATAAGCTCTCCACTATATTCGTCATAACGGGGGGAAAAAATCTACCTAATCTGTGTGTGTGTGTATTTTTATATGTATGTATGTTTATACTGTGTATATATATATATATATATATATATATATATGGCCAGTAGAAGTAATCAGTGGTGTGGAGATTAGAGCTTGTCCTTGAAGTTGTGCTGCCGCTGCTGAACAGATCAGTGCTTCCGGCCACTTCCTGGGCGCCGTCCCCGTCTCCCAGGATAAACCCAGCCCTGCGGGCTACTGGTCAAATAAATGATATTCTGGGTGCTGGAATAAACAGTTACACAGAGTTCAACCCATCGTACGGAAAGCCCGGCCATCGCTGTCACTCTGGCCGGCTTTGTTCACTGTACGTACTGTTGCTCTGTGCTCTTTGTCTTCTTCTGTTTGTTGCCTGTTTGCTCTCTCTTGCGCGTTCGCTCTCTCTTGCTCTCTCTCTCTCTCTCTCTCTCTCTCTCTCTCTCTCTCTCTCTCTCTCTCTCTCTCTCTCTCTCTCATTCTCTCTGCATCTCTTTCTCTTTCCCTCTTGCTCTCGCACGCGCTCTCTGTGTGTCCTCTTAAAAAGCATCCAAGAGGGGATTCTCTGGTTCACTGCAGATACGGACGCAGAGACGTTAATGTGAGGGGCTCACTGAGCCACCAGGGTCTCCAGTCCCCAAGACGGGCTAAATTTACAGCCATGCCTGCCGAACCATTAATATTTCATGGCGAACATTAACTCCACCATACCAGTCCCAGATGCCAGCCCCGGGAACAATCTGCGTAGCGCAAAAAGACACCGTTTGTTGTTTACCTTGAAGTAGTGTATAACTTCTAAATGTCATCCCGCCTCGTTTGTTTGCTTGCTTGCTTGCTCGCTCGCTGCGATCGCAAACACATTTAAAAAAAAGACGTTTAAGAAAAAACAAAAATGACAAAGAAACTTTCACAATAGATGTTGGCCACTTCTGCACCGTGACTAAATGTATTCTGTTTATATGGTAGGATGATCAGTGACAATCTAGAAACTGTGGATAAGCACCCTGTGACACTCGTGTCGCTGACAGTGTTTACAACAAAATGCACGCTCCGGGTTTGCCTGCTACATTATACAGGCGCAGAGACGCTGTTGTCACAAAGTTATTCGTTTGATTTTGGGCATCCGCACGCATCAAATGTACAACGTGAAATGGACGTCTTTTGTATAATCAATTAAAAATTGTTTTAAAGTTGGTTAATTAGGGCTAATTAGTCTTTTCATAATAATTAATCTCTTGGCACCTGAGTCTCTTGGCACCCTCTGCTACCTGCTATCTTTAAAACAATCGTCTTCGGGCCCTTTTAATTTGATTAACTGCGACTCGCGAGTGAAGAAAACAACAGTGATCTCCAGTAATTAACAGCCATTAGTGGAGGGCTGCGACTTTTCTCCCCCCCCCCCCCCCCCCCCAGTTTGCCGAATTCGCCGTTTAAAAGCAGCAACTCTATCCCCAGTCCCAAAGGAGGGTCAAGATAGAGGACAGTGTTGTTATTGGTCTTGTAATGGCTTTGCTCCAAAGTCGAATGTTGTCTTACAGTCTGCCTATTGTTCCCGGATGAACCCTCCAACCGCGAGTGTTGTTGCTGTTCCTCTCTTTCACTTTTTGTTCAGACACGCCGCACGCCCCTTCGCCACCTCTCACTCACCCTCACTCTGCCCCACGCTGCATTACATTTGCAGAATAATCGCATCACCACGTGCGCAGCAACCACAATGCTAATAGGCAAAGCGCCTATAATCAGTGTGCGTGTGTGTGTTTGTGTTTGTTTGTCACAAACTGTCTGTAATTTGCCCCAATCGGGCCCAGTGGGGTGGGATGAATCATAATTGAACGAGACGGAAATAATGAACGAATATAAATGCATTAAAGATCACTCTGGAAAGACAGTTTATTTGTAACAGCTTTATTAAAAAAAATAAAAAAAACATCTGTGAAACTCAGTGACTTCAATCAATATTAACTTTCTTGGTGAAATTCTTCGGCTGCAGAGAAACAAGTTTTCTGACGGCCGCGGTTCGCTGACTGAACGCCGCCGTGCATGCGGCTCCTTCTCATATACACTAATTCCTAGCTCCACCCCCTCTTGATGTTTTGCAACGCATGCGAATCGAGAGAAAGGGATCCATAATAGCCTGCGACGTCGTAGCCTAATTAGCCATACGATTGTGAGAAATAATTGGCCTCTAATTGTCCCATATGCATGTGTTTCTGTGCGCACCGTGGTTCACAGAGACGCACTCATTAACGAGACTGCTATTGATTGGTCGGCGTGTCGGTGATTGTTCCTGTACGGGACATACGGAGTTGACGAAGCGCACATGGGTTTGGTTCGGTTGTGTTTTAACCGCCTGCACGCTACCGCGCTTTTTTCCTCGCCACTTATAAAAACCTCCAATTAGCTCCGAAGATGATGACAGTTTCTTACAGTTGTACAATTTCTGATGACTACTAGTATATACCTTTGTAGACTAGGCGAGTAGACTGGCTGTATTTATATCTGCCTCAAAGTTAGCAATTGGAGACGAAGTAGGATCGTTTTATTGACAAATTGTTCCTACTTTTGTCCGATTGTGCGTCCGTATCCTCTCCATCTCCAGCATTTGAAACCTCCATTCATCTTCTTCAACCACTTCTCCACTTTGCGGTGGCAGTATGTCAGGCATTGCGGTCCGGGAGCCACTTCTCTCTGGGGTGCTACGTCTTGGCTGCTCCCCAAGGGTGTCAACTCGTCCTGGGGGAGCTCTGCTGGGAGATATGGTGTATTCCCTCCAGGGCCCTTAAGTACCACCCCTAGAAACCCTGTTGTCCTATTCACAGCGGCTCATGTTGCATGGACAAGCAAACCACTATATGAAGTATTAGGAAGTATTAAGTATTAAAATGACCAAGACCATAGTGCCACCTTTTTTTTGCAAACAAAATGACCTCCATTTACTTACTATATCCTCCGGAGTGTAACTTATTCAAGCACAAAATACACAAAATAGCACGAGCAAGAACCAGAGCAAAAAAAACCAAACAGTAATTACAGGAAAAATAGCTTTGAGCTTTGGAAATATACCGTGGATATTGAATATAATGTGTGTGTTTGTGTGTGCGCATGTGTGTGTGTGTGTGTGTGTGTGTGTGTGTGTGTGTCTACCACATATCTAGGCTGAGATTGTGGAGAAACCTTCATATACACGCGACCTCTTAACTCATCTAGAGGTTGTTGCATAGTCTCTCAATAATTCATAACATACAAAGTGTTACTGGACCCTGCCCACTTCTCTCTCTCTCTCACAGTCGTACACACACACACACACACACACACACACACACACACACACACACACACACACACACACACACACACACACACACACACACACAGTGCAGGCTGTAGTGAGATCATCAGAAGTCCCACTCTTGAATCCCTGATAGAAGTCTTTTATGTGCTTGGATCTTAAAAGGGGCACGATTTCAAATGGAGACTAAACATAAGACAGAGGCAGAAAATGGTGCACACACAAGAATACAAATACTACTACGATATATTTATTTGTTTGACTTTAAACTCACCAGTACGAAACAATTCGTTCTCAAAACCAAATCTTTTTGATGGTTGAAAAATGGTCGAAAAAGGCGACGACAACGCCGCAATATTTCAGAAGCATCTGGTGCACACATGCGTGTACATGTGTCGGCGACCCATTGTCGTCGCATATAAAATGTAATGCGATGTTGATGTTGCGAGCGCCGGCTGTTTGCGTAGGTCAGCTAAATGGAGCAAGAGAGCAGCCTGAACAAGAGCTCATGAATAATCAGAGCGCATTTCAACGCAGAGCCCCGTGTAGGACTGCTATATGGGATGCTGCTGTACGGGATGCTGCTGCTGTGTGGCTCGGCTGTGGGAACGCAAAGAGCCACAGCTTTCTCTGTCATCTTATCTCACTGTGATGTACGGGGTCCAATGTAGCAAGAAAAGCAATGGGGGGGAGAAAATTACAAATAGATTTTTTTTCATTTATTGTTTGCCTAATAAATCAAGAGTTCAGAGTGTGTTATTAGTGTGCGTGTGCGTGTATATGCCCTCCTTGGTGTGTCCACTTCTAGAATACAGCTGGGCATGGATGAATAAATTACAAATAATAGATTTCCTATTTATTTTGTATGCCTTGGCCTAATAAATCAAGTGTTCACAATCGAGTTCGCAATGTATTGTACTTTGTGTGTGGGACACCCACACAAAGTACAATACATTGTGAACTCTTGATTTATTAGGTTTGTGTATGTGTCTTTATTCACCCTTTGCTGTACCGACGAATCGCGAATACAGTTGGAGAGATAGAGACAGAGACAGAGAGAGAGAGAGAGAGAGAGAGAGAGAGAGAGAGAGAGAGAATGAATATATATATCTGTGTCTCAGGTGCACTACAGGAAATGAAAAACCAAAATGAATAAGCGGGGTAAAAATGGAACGAGAGGAGGTACTTGTCACAGACGGCAGCTGCCATCCCTGACGGGAAATTAATAATGTATTTTTGCAAATTCGCCATGTTATTTGGGCAGCAGGCCAGGCAATGCCCCCGCATTGGGGGGGGGGGGCACGGGGGGAATGCTGATCAACCGGCGAGAAAGGGGAGTAGGCGAACCGGCTGTCATTAAAAAAAACTGTTGCACAAACACAGTAAGTATACTCATAAACGTATAGCACGCGTTACATAATATACTTGATTTCTGGTAAAGGCTTAGCATTGACAATTACTAGGCCCCCGTAATAGCATGTTTGTATTGTGGCTGATTAGAGTCGATAGAAAACATTGATTTGCTAAGTGCAGCAGATCTGCACAGGCAGGTAAAGTCATTTAGAGTAATGGCTGGTGGAAAAACAAAGACAAATTGATTGATACTGCTGTTTTCATTCTTTCGCTTTTATTTGAAACGCGGCATATCGCCAACAATATTAACCGGAGCCATCAATCCGCAATCTCATTGTAATTGCGTATTTTTTTGGTCCAGTGCAATGATGGTTTGTCAAAGTGCCATCATAATTATTCAAATGATGATATGTGGGCTCCCAAGCGCACACAAAGAAAAAGTGTTGCCGGATACAGAATGATACCGCGCGAGTAACACGAGCAGCATGTGCGTTTTCTTGACACAAATAATCTATGAAATAAATGTGTGCGCAAGTTATCATTTGAACTGGGTCACATGAGGAACTGCTGTGGAAATGAGCTCTCGTTTGGCCTGTGGATTTACATTCTGCTCGGTGTGTGGTGGGGTATTGCCTTCCTAAGAACGGCAGAAGGTCATCCTCATTGGCCATTGCTTTAATAACATCTCCAAGTCCTCCCTTTTTTTTCATTTTCGATCCTCTAACTCACATCCACCTGCTCCACTGTGTGGTTCCCAGAAGGTCGGTCTCTCGCTCTCTCGCTCTCTCTCTCTCTTGCTCTCTTGCTCTCTCGCTCTCTTGCTCTCTTGCTCTCTCTCTCTCTCTCTGTACCATCCAGGGGATAAAGTTCTCAACTGGCTTCAGTGCAATTCAAGCGGGTCAGTCTCAGTGCCGATGAACTGGCTTACTAACAGACACACTATGTTAGACCGTTAAACAAACACCTCACTGGCTTTGCTGCCACCTCCAAATCCTTGGTCCTTCTCTTCCCCGGCACATTGCTTTGTCTCCAAAAGCTGTTTGCTCTTTTTTTATATATATATAGATATTTGTATAGGCTTCTTGTGCCTTTATGGACAGGACAGTGAGACAAGAGAGACTGGGGAGTGGGTTGAAGAAGAGAGGGAATCACATGTAGCATAGGACCACAGGTGGGAATATAATGTGGGATGCTACATAGTTCTTCTACACGCTCTTGACTCACTTGACAACCCCATACTCCCATGTCCAGGGTCATCACCGCCCTTTCTTCAGTTGATGCCCACGCAAACGCTCACCTTTCAGTCGATGCTCAGCTTTCAGACGACCGGCGAGGTGTGAAATATTGAGTGGTATTGTTACAGACCTCGCCGCGTTAAGAGACAGCACCGCCGCCACAGCCGTAGTCCGAGCGGCCGTCGTGCTTCTGGCTAATCCTTTTGAAGGTGAAAGTGAACGCCTCAGTCATTTTACAACAATATGTCAAGGGTGAGGAGGCGGAGGAGGAGGAGGAGAAAGAACTAAGTGAGACGCATGTGAAACCATTTTTTTTTTTTTCCCATTTCACGTGTTATTTTGTGTTCATTAATTCCTACGACGGATGTATATGTTTTCACTCAGTCCGCAGGGCAGGTCAGAGGAGAGCAAGGACAGAGCCAGCATCACTCAAAGCGTCTCCGTTAAAACATTTACAAAAAAAAAATACGTGAAAAACATCAACCCTTCAAGGTTGTGGTGCGAGGGGGCGTGGCTTACCATCGGCGGCGAATAAAGGGGGCGGGGCGGCTCACTTGCGGGAATCGACGCAGCTGTGTGGGGGTAAGAGTAATGAGTGATGGACTATATATGTACTCCTGTTTGTTCTGCTATGCCCCCTACGGCGAGGCCAGGGTCCGCAGTCCGGGACCGGCAGGATTATTGAAACCAGTTGCCGTGTGAATATTATTATTATTGTTGTTTATTATTAAGTCCGCGCGATCATTGTGTGTCCGAGTGGACAGTGGGGTGCGGGCGGCACAAGGTGTCGGTGCGAAACGGAGAGAAACAAAAAAAGGACTCTTGCCGTGACTCGCCTGGTTTTATTCCCCCAACCCTTCGTGGCGGAGACAATTGCTAAAAAGGTGTTACCTGATGGCATGCATGGCTGCATGCACAAAACTGCTTGGGAAAAAAATGACAATAAGCTAATTTGACCATGCGTGTACTGTAGGCAACTTGGAAGAAGCAAACGATACACAACTCACATAAACTTGTTTTCAATGCAACCTGCAGGTGAAAACAGTGAGAGAGAGCAATGTCATTCTCCTTGTAGGTGGGAAAACAACATGGTAAAAAGTGACAGTGCGGGGGGGGGCTCAGATGGAAACAGGGATAACACATGCTTTTTGAGATAAAAGATATCTCATTAAAGATGAGGGAGGGAGGGAGGGAGGGAGGGAGGCGTGGGGGGGCAGCTGTATTAACACCACCTCTCTGGATTCTCCTTAATGCCTCCATTAGCCCCATGCGAATCCATTGACTCCATTCCACCTCTTACTGGAGCTCAGCGCAAGGTCCTCCTTGACAGTTGAAATATAGAGCAGTGAGAGTGGGCCGTACAAGGATACACAAGAGAAGAAGAGAGAAGAGTATAATGATGACAAAAGGTCCTTCTGAAGATGGTGATGACAATTTTCGGGGGTTGAGTGGTTTCTTATTTTTGCTAATAACATATGTCCTAACGACATACAGATTTGGGGAACGTCATGAGTCATTGGCTGTCACTTCATGGCTGGAGATGCGTCTGTCATCTGTTCCCGACCCCATTAGCCTCCTTGCCCTTTCTCTCCCGCTTTGGCTCTTTATTTGGCTCCGAGGAGACATACAGTCACACACACACTGTGACTTTTGTTAATGGTCGGGTAGTGTAGGTAAAGAGTGTCAGTTGAAGACATTTAATGCTCCCGTCTTCCCGGGTATTATCACATAAACCCTTAGTCCCGAGCCTTTTCAAACACTTTGCTGTCATCGCTGAATGCTGCACAGTGAGTAAAGCTGCACACAGCATGAATCATACTGTAGATATATGTCTTACAAACAAAAGACAATATATTTGTATGGTATATTCTTACAGGAAGAATATACTCTGACAAGAAATCATAACGTAATGGGGTTTTCTCTCGACTTAGGATGAAGATATGTTCCTGTTGTGTATGGTTTTTTCAGGTTCCTGTTTTTTTCCAAGTTCCTTCTGATTGAACATTTTGAGTTAGGCTACTGTGTTTTTGGTCTTTCTTCAGGATCGGGCACATTCTGCATAAAGACACCGCTGGGTACCTTTACACACTAGACACTCTTTGGTACAAAGTAATTTGCTGCTAATCCAAGTAAAAATGCCATAATGTTCCTTCAATGTTTAATTGTCCAACATAACAGGAAAAGCCTGAGGCACACAGGTATTCCCTGCACTTTATTAACATCCTTAAAGAGCATAGATATATTTGGGAACATTGATGAAATAGCCTATGACTACTAGTTTCAGAAGTTAAAGAGTAGGCAATATTTTGCATTTGTTGGATGACATTTGATTTATTAAGTTATACCCATTTTATGCCTTTTTTCTTACTCGCTTTGTTTTACTTGTTTTTTTGTTTACTTCTGTACAGGAGCGATAAATGATGCAGGTGTTATAAATGGCAGCAGCAGTGCTAGCAAAGTCCCTTTGCAGACCTAGGGTGGTATTTCAAATCCAGACCTGGTGTGGTGCAATCATTTCTACATTTTTGCCATCCATCCATCTTGTAATTAATATCTATATTTGATGGTGGACGATGGATGATACCAGCTGTTCCAAACTTTTCTAACGATAAACGCAAAAAGCACGCAGATGAAAATGTCACATAGGCATACTGGGTGTAGTTCTGGCATGATTTGAATATTAAAGGGTAATTAAAAGAGATATTAATATGTAGAAGCTCTATGTGCTCTTAAATCACAAAAACAAATGCAATACATTTTTAGGGTTAGACCTTGCCAACACCTTTACCTTTTTTTATTCTTTGTCTTTTGTCTGCTTTTTCCTTTCCTCAACACTGTGTTACATGTCCCCCCTCCTTCACTCGTTCTTGTTGTTGCCCTTGCGTCAAACGGTCACTCCAGTATCTGGCGGCGGCGCATTTGAATAGTTATATTCACCATAATACAACCGTGAGGTCATTTCCTTAAATTAATCCTGTTTCACAGGGAGGCTTACACGTCCCCCGTATACTGTCTCTTTTGACACCCCTCCTCCTGGACACTCCTATCTACGCTCCTTCACGCTCGGGCCAATGGGGATCGCCACAGAAGGATATATCTAACTGAAAACCAAGGCCCCCGTTCTGGGCATGGACCTCCCAGGACCTGCTTGCTCAGAGCTGCTGTTCTGGTGCCGGTCCAAATGAGGCTTGGCGCTGGACACGTTGGTTACTGGCACCGCGGGAGCGAAATTAGTGGCAAGGCAAGGACAGGAGATTAAGGCAACAGAATCGCAGGGTGGGCGAGGGTTAGGAGGTAGGGAGGGGACGAGTAGGAAGCAGTGGAAGAGGAGAACGAGGAGAGGAACAGCACCAGATAGAGCATCGCTCCTTTCCCTCTTCGGGGGGGACATTCGTATCCTGGGACGAGTCCAAGTGGGAGGACAAGGGGTGGGCATCGTAGTTGGGATTAAGGTGGGATGGAATGGGGGCGGGGGGGGGGGGGATAAATGGACATGGAGAGAACATGACTGCAGCCCCCCCCCACCCCCCCAGAAGGAGGATTTTGCGTGAAATGAAGGAAGTGTGACGAATGCCTACGTCTGTGGCAGGGTGGGACTGGGATGACCGTCACGGTAGCATCGGTTCACTGGGATGAGGAGAGAGAGCGAGAGAGAGAGAGAGAGAGAGAGAGAGAGTATTGCACACTGTCGCATCCACTGAGGAGCTCTCAGCGTGTAAATAATTGTGAAGGGAAAAGCATTGGGTAGCATGTAAGAAATAGTATGCAATAAATAAAAAACTTTTAAAAAGCACAGTGGGAGGGCAAACTAAGAGCTAAATAAAAGGCGCAAATTGGAAGTGAAACATTTCTAGGACATATTGCCGAAAAATGGGACTGGAGAGGCTGTTAAGGAAGCAAGGGGGGGGGGGAGCTGAGGGTGGCTCAGGGAGATGGGAACAGCATAGGGAAAGGATGACAGAGAGAACGCGTTTCACAACGAGATTGGCGTCGTCTTTGTGTCGCTCTGTGATGGCTTAGAGACAGAGCAATAGCACCAGGTTGCCGGTTGCCAGGGCTGTAACATAAATTGACACTCCTGCTCTGAAAGCCAACTCCAGCTGTACAATAACTGCCTTTTATTCCCTTCTCACCTTTCCTAAACCCTCTCCCTCAACGAAGGTTTTTCAAATTAAGTGCTCATCGCCGTGTTCCCGAAGTCAATCATCTTTTGGAAATGAATGGGAAGCTCCGTCGTTGAGCTATTTCATTGATTTTTTTTTGTGTTATTTACAAGCACAAGTGCTACACCGTTTAGGAACTGCACGCATGTGTGCTGTGGCGCGGGGGGTGGCAGACAGCTCCTGTCTAGGTCTCCTGGTGAGGCTGCATTGCAGATAACACAACCGCCGCTGCTGTGCAAGCGTGCACCAGTTGGACCCTTGGCAGAGCTTAAGAAAACCTCCACAGGTGTTTGAGCAGATGCCTGTGTGTGTGTGTGTGTGTGTGTGTGTGTGTGTGTGCATGTGTGACTGCCTGCCTGCCTGCCTGCCTGTGCATGTGAGTGCGCATAAGTGCACACAAGTCAAAATGTGAGGCAGCATGCGTTTCCTTTATTACAGTTAGATTGCAGTGAGCCACGTTTAATACACCAACACTCTCGGTGTAATTCACACTAATATGCTAATAAAAACATGAGCGTCTCGGGGAGAAAAGAGCAAACGGAGCAGGGACGGACGTGACACTTAATCCGTGCAAAGGAGAGGGAATTTCTGATTGGATTTCATGTGAATATATTAGTGTCTTTGCTTAGGGTTTTTATGTACTGTTGTGTACTGCAGAGCCTTCAGAGTTTTTTATTACTGCGGTGTCATCTTGCGATCAATGGCGCCTACAGTCGGCGGGTAAAATCCATGAGATCGTATGAACATGAATATCAATACATGCCTCCGTAGTGTCATTATAAATTGTGGTTTCTCATCTATGCTTCAATGACTAGCTGTCAAAAACAACACTCTGGCTCTGCTTGCGCCGGAGCAGACGCCACCGCGCATAAGCTCGCTCGTTCGTTCACCAACAGTGTATATCGCCGATGCACTTTTAAATGTTAAAGCATTTGCATAGCTGTTTAGCATCCAGGATACTGCATATTGGAGTGAGGCTATATCATATAAACAAGGCACCTGGCGTGCAGTGGTAGAATCAAGTGAATGAGTAACGAAAGCCAGACTGACTGTTCCCAATCCAAATGATTTCCAAAGTCTCATGTATTGCATTCTGGGGCTATGCGACCCAAACGAGTGCATTATCTAACCCTGACCATCTTCGCAAGTGCATCCACTTTAAAGTTTCCATCGTAAGTCGTTAACCCTGATGCAGCTCTAGACTCTCACTGTGGCTCTAACAGGAATAGTACATATTCAAAGTTCAACAAGGTGTTAAAGTGGAGAGTAACCTGTCTGGAAGATGTGGCACGCAGCCAGCCAGAGGGTATAAAACCGACGCTCCCACTTGCACCACTAACCTGACTACAGATACCCGAGCTGCCCAGTGAACAAAAGGTATATTTTAGGCGACAATACGCCAGACTGAATGAACTGAAGGATAAATGAGATGAGACAGAAAAAGAATGAAATGACGAGAGAGAATGAGACAAGATGCATTAAAAATGCGAGAGCCAGGCTATGCAAGTGACACGGTGCAGGGTTGAGAGAAAGAGAGAGAGAGAGAGCAAGAGTAGATTCTGCTTTCACTTGTAATGCATGCTTTGATAAGGTCCTTTGTATGTGAAGTGAGTGTTCAGATCTGTCCAACACCCTAGAAGGGAATAAAACACAGCACAAAACCCCCCCCACAGAGAAATCCAAACTTTAGCACATTGTGGTTGTCGACGCCGATGGGTTTAATTGACCAACTTCCCAGAAAGAGAAAACTTTTCGGAGTGAGTACTTCACCTTGATGTGGATGCCACTTTTGATAACTATCCTATTTCTTAAGGTGGGTGATAGCAACCCGAAAGCCAACGTCATGTGACAAAACGCTGATGGGACTGTCACTTCCGTGACAGCATTTCTGACGTTCTTATCATCCTGCAACGTTCTTGTCAAGGTGATAAAAAGAAGTGTGAACTGTTCACCGGGGGAATGGCAATTTGTATTTTTGTTGCAAAGCAGCTGGTATGATGAGCGCCATAAATATGGAAAATGTGACACAAAGATTGTGCGGCAGATGTTTGGGAATGTCTCACACCCTGTGTGTGTGTGTGTGTGTGTGTGTGTGTGTGTGTGTGTGTGTGTGTGTGTGTGTGTGTGTGTGTGTGTGTGTGTGTGTGTGTGTGTGTGTGTGTGTGTGTGTGTGTGTGTGTGCGTTTAACCGCATGAATGTATATTTATTTATTCATAACCCAGGTGTTGGATATGTTAATGATCCTTTCTATGACTTACCAACTTTTATATAAGCTTCAAACTAGTTGACTTACAGACCCTAATCTGTATGTGTAGGCATTTTGCACCCATTCATTCAGCCAAGCAACTCTTGGCAATAAATCGGCAGTGAATCATTGCTGGAGTTATAATTCATAGCAGCTTCCGATACAAGAGTGGACAGCGGGAACACACAGGACACCGTTCATTACTGCGGAGGGAAAATGTATCTGTATGATTTGATGCATTGATGCCAGGTAATTTCCAGTGCCCGATCCATTTCTCATTATGGATTTGATGTCTTTCCTTCAACCCTTAATGGGTGGGTCAGTCATTATCTTGGTGCATTAGCTCTTCTAAAGCCTCTTAATAGCACATTAACTAAAATGCTCCATCAATTAGGCCTTTGATAATGACGTCTGGTTGCACTCTCCATTTTGTCTTCAGAAATGCTAAAAAATATATCTGCAAAATTGCAGTGTAACATACAGTAATTGCATTTCATTCATATTTTTTGGAACATGACCCAAATCTGTATTTTATGACATTTCATTTTTTGTTTATCTGTAATGGCTAAACCATGTCTGATTATGAGCATTACAACAAAACAAGCTGTTGCTACATTTCCTCAGCATGTGTGACACCACAGTGGGCTTGCAAACCTTTGATAATCTAACTTTGAAATGTCTTATGATCTTGCGTGTCAGGTGTTTCTTTTTTTTTATTAAAAAGATAGTGAATGAATGATTGTATTACTAGACTGTCAACAGACATACAAGGAGCAATGCGGAGGAATAGGATTCATTTCATTTAGGGCAGGATGTGTTCAGTGGTTAAGGTGTTTGACTGACAGCCGAATGGTTGTCTTTGAACCCCAGTGTTCGCAGTCTAACTAGTAGTATGTAGTTTTTAGTAGGGACGCTAGGGACATGCCCCCACCAATGTCATGAAAGTGAATTGTCCATTGCAATCAAACTGAAAATGTATCTGTAGAGACATAGTGTTAAAATGAACTAAATAATCTCTGTCCTAATCTTTACAAAGCGGAACGACAGGTCTGCCAAATCGGCAATCTCTCCCATCGTGTGATCTGCAATGAACCGGCCAATTAACAAATTCCTCTGAAAGTCTATATTTCAATGCTTTTTAGATGTCTTTTAAGCGTCTATATTTCAACACTTTTTAGATGTCCCACCCAAACCCAAATTCTGAAAGCAAACCCTAGAACCATAAACCAAACTCTCAAACCTAATCCTTATAGGAAACCCTCACCCTAATACCAAACCCTAGAACCATACACCAAATCCTAAAACCTAACACCAATTAGAAAACCCTAACCCTAAAACCAAACCTTGGAACCATCAACCAAACCCAATCAATGTTGTGTAGTTTACCATTAGGGTAAGTGGTAGTTAGTTTTTCCGACGTTCCGGAGATACAGCCGTGGGAAGGGTACGGAAGTGGTTTCTGGTACTTCCGGTTGACATAGAAACGTCATGTTTGGTTCTGTTGGAACGAGCGTCCCCGAAATAGTCGGGACGAAGCCGTCTAACAAGTCTCTACCACCATCAGAACAAAAGTTATTAAAGAAGGGCTCATCTTGGTTATTTCCCCTAACCCTAATTGGAAACCCTAACCCTAATTGGAAACCCTAACCCTAAAAACAAACCCTAAAACTAACCAAACCCCAAAACCTAACCCTAAAAGGAAACCCTTAGTTAAACCACATCCTAACCCCAAAACATAGAAAAACATAGTTTTTTTCAAATATTTTTAAGTAGTAATATTATAATATACGTATTAATATTAAGTAGTTTTTAAATTTCCCACAACCTCATACATATCGGGCGACCCCAAGGTTGAGAGGCCCTGTTGTATATAAAGCAGTAAATAAGTAAAAGTAGTAATTGGTATGAAGGCACACCTGTAGGCTGTGGTGGTTGGTAAATAACTGGGTTCAGGATCATCTACTTCTCTAGTAGCCTTCCAGAAATATTTATAATATTTGTGCTAAAATTCTTCGTGCACGTGTCGTCTCATGCACTTCTTGAGCTTGCATTGTCCCCTCCACAGCTGAAACCAGAGATTCGCCCTTGCATGGAAGTAAATATGTATTTACAAAGTTGGTTAACAAGCAAGATCTAAAGTTTTGTGAGTCTCTGTTGCTCACGAGCCTCGGTCGTTTAGTCTTAGTTGAGAATGCAAGTCTTACGTTAAACCTCTCAATGTTAGAAGACAAGTGGCCGAAGACATTGGGCTCATGTTTTTGTCAATGTAGTGCCAAAAACAAGTATGGGCATGATGTTGATGTTGAGTGAGGGGGCGGGGAGAGGGGTGTGATTGTCAAATTCCTAGAAAGTCTATTACTATTTTCGAAAATATTTCTCAAAGAATGGATTTGGAGGGTGGGTTTCTGCAAAGCCCACATAATCCATTTTCCTCTTCGCCATGAATCAATGGTATCACACTATGTTGCTGCCGCTGTGGTGCGTTGCATTGGGAGTTGGCTCTCTGCCGGTATGCCCCAGCGATCTGTGAGCCACTGGCCACCACCGTTAATTAGACCTCATTGGAGTCGGTTAGGATCTTGTGATTAAAGCAATTTAGACCACGTTGTACATGAGCACAACTGTGGAATTAGCATGAATCACTGCCAAAAACATCAACGTAATTGGCATGCTTGCACATACACACACACACACACACACACACACACATGCACACATGCACACACACACACACACACATACACACACACTTGCACAGGGTCTACATGCATACATTATAGCTGATGAAGGGAAATTGCTGACTATTTAGAGAAACCTTTTTTTTTTTTACATGATGCCAACTTGGCTATGGTTAATGGTGCTTATTGTTAATTCTGGCGTTAACCTAGCTCATGCGAGCAATGGGCTAGGTTAAACACAATGAAATGTTATGACTGGTTTTCCTCTCAGTGTAAGAAAGGCACTTCTTACACATTGTCTTACATCCACTAAAGTTTCCCAAACCTGAGACGGCTGAAACCTCAAAGAAAGTTCCTTTTGTTGCTTCTTTATTGCTTGAAAAAAAAAAACACTCAAATATTCACCAAAGACATTTACATTTAGGGCATTTAGCAGACACTTTTGTCCAGTACCTTTTGTTCGGTACCGCAAGGATGTCAATAGAACAAGTTTCTAGGTGCAGCATAATTGCTAGCTTTAACTTTCCTTTCTGGTATACAGCATGGATAGCTAGGGTAAGATGCTATTTGATGCTACGTACTATTGAATTGCCAAGACGACGAACATACAATAAGTGCGTAAGAGGTTCGGGGGGGGGGGGGCTAGGTAGAGGTCCAGGTGAACCCTTAACAAATGAGTCTCGAGTCTCTTGTGGAAGCTGGTGAGCGGGGAGGTGGTTCCACTACCGCGGCGCCAAAACAGAGAAGAGCTGTTGAAGAGCGGAGTTAGCCGAGCAACATTTGCGTCCTCTTAGCGGTCAGCCGGCCAGCTGAGGTCGTTGAACGGGAGGAATTAGACCGGAGTGATTAAAATACCACCAGGAAGGGAAGCGTTGTTTTATAGTTGGAATCAGAGCACGCTGCTCACACACACACTCACTGCTGTACACCTCTGATGACAGAATCGACAATTCTGTTCAGTTTATGATGCCCATTTGTCTTTCTGTATAATCTGTTATCCCCCGCCGCTTGGTCGTGCCTTTATCCGTGTCGTTATCCGTGTCTTAGGCAGTGTTAAAGCAAAGAAGATGAAAAGCGCTGTCAGAAAAACACCCTCCCAGCGGTCCGTGTCACTGTACGGCACTCGCTTGTGGTGGAGGCGTCCCGCTTCACAACCATGTAGCCTACATTTTTCTGTATTTATTTGTTTTCGGCCTGTCTATTTGAGACATTGGGGTTGGGCCTTGTGGGGACGCGGGGAAAGGGTCAGTGGGGCTGAGACTGTTGGAGAAACAAAAGCGCGCACACACCAAAACCAGAGCGCAGACCGAAAGTGTGTGTGTGTGAGTTGTTTGTTCCTGGGGAGGTTGGGACAGCGTTGCTAGGTCAATCACACAGCGTGAAGGAAAAGCAACACAGGCACCGCCCCCCCCAAACAAAACAAAACAACACTCACAAAATATCAGTTGAACACCAAAGGCGCTGAGGACAGAAGTTATATATGTTATAACTTGTGTTACTATTATTCCTCTGGGGAGTGTGGTAGAGGGTTATTTGGTTATTCGTTTAAAATGAATAACACAACAACCCCCCCTCCCCCCATAGGAATGATCGAACAAATTGTATTGGAAATACAATTTTTACCAAATGCCAATGACCGGCTTTCATGGGACACTTACAGAAGACACATTTAGATTCCACTAGAGTACTTTATTTATCCCAAGGGAAATTGTTTTTCATAGTGTCCTTATGAATATATATCATCCATATTGCTTTGTTTACCACTGCTGTTTACCAAAATAGCTGTGGCCCAGGATCTCATTCCTACATCGCAGGTGTAGTGGTATGAAACGCCAAGGTACTTCCTTTTAAATTCCCCCTTTAAATCAAGTTTGTAGACTAAGATAAATAAAAAAAAGTGATGTTGCTCAATTGATTGGTGGATTGATTGATTATAAGCCACGATACCACCACCCCCCACACACACGCGCGCACGCACAAGCACGCACACACTCAAACCCACACTCTTCTCGTACAAAAAAAAGAAGCACAGTGTGCCTGATATTAGTCTCTTTGATATATGGACCTCTTTATGGGCAAATCCATTTTCTTTGACCCAGAATGGAGCCCTCTGGAGGGAGTTTGCGCATAAAGGAGCTGGACTATAATAGGGGCTGAGGCAATCTAAACAACAGTTTAGAGTAAATGAAAACGAATCAGGATGGTAATGACTCTTTAAGTATCCTGGACTTCTTCATGGGAGCAGGACGTCTCCTAGCAACAGTGGGTTGTTGGTTGTTTTTTGTTTTTTCAAAAAACCCTGGTAGGTTTTCACCATTATTCACCAGAGGTTAATTAGAGGGAGGCAAATTAGACTGGGGTTTTCTTAATTGAGATCGCATCGGTGTGTGTGAGAGAGAGAGAGAGAGAGAGAGAGAGAGAGAGAGAGAGAGAGAGAGAGAGAGAGAGAGAGAGAGAGAGAGAGAGAGAGAGAGAGAGAGAGAGAGAGAGAGAGAGAGAGTGTTCACACCTGCAGAGCTTTATTATGATGGGTCCTTATAATTATTTGATCTGTGTGTGCGCGTGCGCGTGCGTGCATGAGTGAGAGAGTGAATGGGTAAATGTAATGTAAAAAAACAACTGAGACTGAGAAACCGGAATACACATGCTTTCCACTCGGTCTCGTTATTGAAAGTAAAAAAAACAGGATTCAGCTTTCATTTTCCTACAAGATTCACTTCAGTCCCTGGGCAGTTGGCTGACAGTACTTGACCTTAAGTGCTAAAAGCAAATCGAAAACAGAGCTCCTTCACATGCTCTTTACAAGTCCCTTGTTATTGTGATGTTTTTGAAACCCCTTGCGGACTTACAGTAGTGGAGTAGCAGCTGAATCTCAGAATCTGCAACAAACGACAACAAGCAAAGACAGAAACAAACTACAGACCTCAAACCTAACCTCTCCCCAAGTCCTTGCCTCAAACCTAACCAAACAGTAGAGCAACTACATCTTAGCAATGGGAAAACCACGGAACCAAGATCCACTTTAGATAGTGAGGTGAAGTAAGGTTCACTGGGTAAAAACTAAGTCCTTTACTTCTACCTGATCATTTGAATGTGTTCTGACAGTGTACCTACATGGGGGGAAATCGCTGAGGACAGCTGCCGTCTTTGGCATTTCCCCACATGTGGAAATGCCTCTCGCCTTGACCTGTCTCTGTTCCACCAAAGGTCGCAGTTAGGACCCCAAGAATTGCGTGGTACATGTGTAGTATGTACAGTATGATGGAGAGAGAGCGAGTTTGTCTTTGACATACTGCCTGATCAGTTATTGCTTGTTCACCTATGGTAAAAGGCCTCCATTTGCCAAAAAAATCAGACAATGTTGAGCTTCTGGATGGTAGCTATTTCAAAATTAAATGGGACATGGGAGTGTTACCTTGAATCTTTTAACAGCATATACTGTATTGGATATTATGTAACCTATACAACGAATATGCCACCAATAACTTCACTTCAGCAAGATTTTTTCTTTTCAAAAAGAAAAAATCTTGAAAAACATCATTCATTTGAATGATTTTTTTATCCAAATGAGGTTCAAAGTCTTTTGTCTGCTACAAATGAGTGTAAATGGCACTAAACAGAATCCATGGTCATTGCTGAGATGTGAAAGGAAGAAGCTAAAAGCACCTTTTAAAATGGTTTCTCCATTATTCAAATCCCCAGTAGGCAGGAAGACAAAGGGAAAGAAGAGCGGGAAAGTGTCACAAAAGCTGATCAGACGTGATCAAAGATGCATTATACATCACAGTAACTGAGAGTAGAGTCTTGCTGTTTGGCACTTCTGGGTCAGGGAGCATTTGTGTGTGTGTGTGTGTGTGTGTGTGTGTGTGTGTGTGTGTGTGTGTGTGTTTGAGTGAATAAGTATTTGTCTCAGACACACTTACACGTACAATATGTATGTGTGAGTGTGTCTGTGTGTGTGTGTGTGTGTGTGTGTGTGTGTGAAACGGTCACGTACACATTCAGTCACACACATTGTACGTGTCAATGAAATTCCAACATTTAAATTAGATGTCAGACTACAATGTACAGGGCAAACACTAGTGATGTTTCTTACTTGTGACTTTTTTTTTTTATACTTCTTATATTTCTCATGTGCCTTTCCCTGATTATCAAAGAGTGTCAGACAGCTGCGCCTCCCCCGCTTGACTTCTGCTTCCTGATTGGCATCGTACGTCTATATGGAAATGATGTCAGATAGAGAAAATCCAGGGAAACAATTTCTTCAAAATATCTCTTCCTTGTTCCAGTCTGCGGACCTACCTTTCGACAAACCGCACAAGCAAACACACACACACACACACACACACACACGGACCACAAAAAAAAAAACAACACGGCTGACCAACAGAATTAATGACTAAGAAAGAAAGAAAGAAAACTGTAATATCGAGCAAGAGCCAGGGCCATTTTGAAATGGCCTTGTCCAGTAAATGGGATAAATAGTATAATAACAGAGAGGATCTCGGAGAGTATGATGGAGATTAAATCAAATTAAACTGGGTTTCTAATGGAATCAGATGAAGCCTAGATGTCTACAGTCAGATACGCCGGCCGTGTTTCATAATACATTCAATTATATTTATTTGGAAAGGCTCTTGTGGAAACATAGTTATAAAAGCCTTTTAGGAAGCAACAAAGCAAAGGCGTTTTTGATGATGAAGTGAGGAATGCGATGAGAGAAAACTCAAAGGCTAATTTTTAAAGCATTAATTGCAGGGGAATTCATTAAAAGAAGTAGTGATCGAAAGGGAAACTCGAGGGTTGACAAGGACCCCATCAAAGACAGGACTTCAAGTGGACTCTTATCTGCCTGCAACGGATTGCTTTCGTTACAATGGCGTTAAAAGGGGGTGCCTGAGCGGCCTTACCTCGGCTAACCTTTCCACAGTTGCCACACCTGCGGAGATTGGACGTGTCTTCGCCTGACCTTTCTGTGGAACTCCTTGTTTTCTCCACATTTTGTTCAAGGTTGTGGCTTCATAAAGTCAGAGGCCGTGCATCCTCCGTGCTCAGCTTCAAGGCCGTTTGGCGTTTCCCCCCCCCCCCCGTCTGAAACTCCCTTTTGGGAGTTATTTGGGTTGCCGGGGGGTGGACTGTCGGCAGTGGTTTGATCACTGTTCGTTTCTACTGTTGAATATTGATGTGCTTTGTTGCTTAACCTTGGTCCCAATTACATCATACACCTTTTATTTTCCTTTTTTTTTTTCTTCTTCCAACAACAGGTACTGATATAATCGTGCGTGTTGTGAGTGTGTGTGTGTGGCGAAATGGTGATGGATGGTGATGGCCTAGTAGTGCATCCCGCACACAACACCCATTGAGTGTTTGTGTCGCTCCTTCATTCTGTGAGATGTAAAGGCAGTATCTTAGTTGTTTTTCCACTGCGGCGTCACATAGCAGCACCGCCCAAAGATGGATCCACGGCGCCAGAGAGATGATTGAGTGGAACAGGAAGAGGGGACGTCGGGCTTTAATGCTGTTATCCTCATTCTAGTGGAGAGCCTCTCTTTGTCTCTTCTCTTTTCACCAGACTCCCCTGTTAAAATCCAATCACCCATCAATCATTCATCTAGCATGCACTGGTGAACCAACCGCCAAAATCCCCTCTCCCTCACCACCCATGCATCCGTCGGATGGGGTTTATACTTGTGCGTGAGCAAAACACAGAGTGCCAAAAAAGCAGCACTTATAGAAACAAAGAGACTTATTCAAGTACACTACGCTCTATTTCCTCCATCTTTGACTTCATGATCTCATTAGAACAGCACAACAAGACAAGACTGGAAATGCCCTCCCGACCGCCCCCCCCCCGTCCCACTTCTTCTACGCCTACGTTCTTAATAATAAAGGTTGAGAATGATGAAAAGTAAAGTAACAGGATCATTTTTTACTCTACCCTGGGGCTTGCCTTGCAACACTGCCCATAGGCATGCTCAGAACTGCACCCTCAGCATGTTGGCTGGAGTTAATGCCAGCAGCAACGTTGGCATACTGGGGAGTTTTGGTTCCAGAATAGCATCAACCGTTTAACATTTAGACACACAAACTCTGCGAATAGGACTGAATGGGGACATGTTTCAAACATGTTGCATTTATTAAAAAAATAAATTGAAAAGTATTCCCTTTGTAACATAAACCAGTTGAAGGGTGAAGCTTCGTTGCATCGCGGTTGAACAGGAGCCGCTTGGGAGGGCAAAACGAAAGCAATCTTAACTGATTAAAAAAACACACATTTTCTGGACTCAAATGTGAAAGAAACCTGTATGAAGTTCAAACGTATTTGCTGGTGGTTAATTTATGTCCACATCGAAAGAGTCCATATCTAATTTAAGGAAACATTTCCATGTCTAATTTGGGGAAACCATCTGCAGGTAAAAGCAAGATTTAATGTTTGTGATCGCTACGTGGAATGCTAAGTAGCTAAGTATCACAGAGACTGTGTTAAAGCTACTCTATTTGTAGCTTGGTGCGAGTCAGTTGTTCTGCTTGACTTGTTCCCATCAAAGAGATGAAATGCATTTTGAACTGACATATGTTGCCTGTGCCAGACAGAATTTTTCATTTGCGTACAGAATAGCAATTTAAATTGATAATATATTTGTAAAAATTGTATTGCCTTAAATAAATTAAAATCATTTATTTTATTATTTAAGTTTGTTGTTAGTTACTGCAGTAATCCAAAAGATCTCATTACTAATTAAAATGGGCCGTTTTAATCTCCCAGCCCTGCAATACTGTATATGCAATCGTAAAATTAAATATATATATATATATATATATATATATATATATATATATATATATATATATACATATATATATATATATACATATATATATATATATACACTCACCGGCCACTTTATTAGGTACACCTGTCCAACTGCTCGTTAACGCACATTTCTAATCAGCCAATCACATGGCAGCAACTCAATGCATTTAGGCATGTAGACATGGTCAGGACGATCTGCTGCAGTTCAAACCGAGCATCAGAATGGGGAAGAAAGGTGATTTAAGGGGTGGTCTGAGTATTTCAGAGACTGCTGATCTACTGGGATTTTCACGCACAACCATCTCTAGGGTTTACAGAGAATGGTCCGAAAAAGAGAAAATATCCAGTGAGCGGCAGTTCTGTGGGCGCAAATGCCTTGTTGATGCTAGAGGACAGAGGAGAATGGCCAGACTGGTTCGAGCTGATAGAAAGGCAACTGTAACTCAAATAACCACTCGTTACAACAGAGGTATGCAGAAGAGCATCTCTGAACGCACAACACATCGAACCTTGAGGCGGATGGGCTACAGCAGCAGAAGACCACACCGGGTGCCACTCCTGTCAGCTAAGAACAGGAAACTGAGGCTACAATTCGCACAGGCTCACCAAAATTGGACAATCGAAGATTGGAAAAACGTTGCCTGGTCTGATGAGTCTCGATTTCTGCTGCAACATTCGGATGGTAGGGTCAGAATTTGGCGTCAACAACATGAAAGCATGGATCCATCCTGCCTTGTATCAACGGTTCAGGCTGGTGGTGGTGGTGTAATGGTGTGGGGGATATTTTCCTGGCACACTTTGGGCTTATTAGTACCAATTGAGCATCGTGTCAAAGCCACAGACTACCTGAGTATTGTTGCTGACCATGTCCATCCCTTTATGACCACAGTGTACCCATCTTCTGATGGCTACTTCCAGCAGGATAACGCGCCATGTCATAAAGCGCGAATCATCTCAGACTGGTTTCTTGAACATGACAATGAGTTCACTGTACTCAAATGGCCTCCACAGTCACCAGATCTCAATCCAATAGAGCACCTTTGGGATGTGGTGGAACGGGAGATTCGCATCATGGATGTGCAGCCGACAAATCTGCAGCAACTGCGTGATGCTATCATGTCAATATGGACCAAACTCTCTGAGGAATGTTTCCAGTACCTTGTTGAATCTGTGCCACGAAGGATTAAGGCAGTTCTGAAGGCAAAAGGGGGTCCAACCCGGTACTAGCAAGGTGTACCTAATAAAGTGGCCGGTGAGTGTATATAAATATTCTTTTCTCAAAATCCAAGGTCAGACAACATGTCATGTTCATTCACCTATGAACAATGTGTGACATTAATTGCATCATGGTGATTGGTCAGGAATATATGCTAAATAATCCCTGCAGGTTTTATTTGTTACATCTCCTCTTATCTTTCCATATAAACCCATTCATCTCTCTCTCTCTCTCTCTCTCTCTCATAGAGGATGGGGTGTTGGAATGTGATGAAGGCAGTAGTTACAGCGATGACAGCGTAATTAAAGGGACTGATTGCAGTAGGAAGAGGTGGCGATACAGTGCGAGGACAAAAAACCCCAGCGAATACACATGGGTACACACACGCACACAGAACATTTTTCCCATCGATACATCACTTCCACCCTGTTTCGTGGACGTTTTGAATTACTGTGCTAAATGTACCAACTCAACCTGACATAAAGCCCCCATCCTACCACTACAGTGCACTGGGCAGCGTTCCACCGCTTTACAACCAGCTACCAAACAAACCATTGATTTTCAACTGGGTTCTCGCTCCCAACTCTCAATGTGTTGCAGGCCGCGGTACATGTTTTATGTCCACGTCAGCGTTATGCTATTTTTTTTCTTCTCTTTGTTGGTTTATAATGAATAACATGATAAGGATTCTATGCTTTGTTTCTTAAACATGTTTTCATTACAATAACATATCGGGTATGAAAGGATATCAAAGGCTATAAAAGATATGAATGCCGCCAAGGATGATCGTACACACGCGTGCGGGGGGGGGTTTCCATGCTGATTTAAGGCTTAAAAAGGAAGACTAAAAAGACTGGGAATGCAAATTGTGTTGTGTGAAAAATGAAAATGGCACGTTTTTGAATACGGGAAGCTTATTTAACACATTGAAATGAATGAGCATAGCTACAAACAAACAAACAAACACATGCACATTACTGTTGGAGAAACTAGAGGAACTGAATGACTACCTCAAAAGCAATCAATTCAATCAAACAATTATTGACTAGACCAAACAAGCGCAGATAAGTGATAAGTTATTGTGAATATATTTGTCTGACAGCTCAATTCTTTTCTGTTTCAACCTGATATGGGATGACCATGTTTCGTAACTCAAAGAAAAAAAACAATAATAAACAAAACCATGAAAGCTTTGCCATTAATGATATGAGCAGAGTTCATAAGCCCATGGCACAGCACCTTGGTGATTCATATCGTACTCCTAGAAAAGAAAGAGACTGCTCTTTTTGTATTGCTTAATGGCATGGTCCAGTGCTCCATATATGTATCACAAATTTCGCACAAAACTGTCCTGAAAAATCCCCAACATATTTAGTGTTTTTTTTTTTAAAGCACTACACTGAATAATGGGATGCCTAACCGTTCATTTGTGACCTCGCGTACAACTTGCAGACTTTTTCCCTTCGAGTGAATCCGTTTTTCTCGCTTGGCTTCTGGAGTTCGCTGCCAAGTTCACTACCAACTGTTTCTTGCACCTTTTAGATAGGAAGCGAAGGGGTAATTTTCGCAGTCATTTAGTTTGTTAAGTACCATGAGCTCCAAAGGAAAGCACTCGTCTCTTCTGGAGTGGGAATGAGCAGCTCTTTAAAAGGTGCTGGCACGGAGCCAGTGTCTAGAGATGGACTGATAAAAAAATTGGGCGAAATTGGGCAGATGGACCCTGTAACCTCTTTCAGAAGTGGTCACTGTCAAGTAATGAACAGGTGAAGGATTTCATACAAGATACGGCAATTCAGCTGAAACTCTACCCAACTACTTCTGAAGGAAGGTAATGAAAGGTTTAAAGGGAAATACCCGCAGTTTGCAGGACATAAGTGCGTTCAGTGCCTATGTAAAAAAAATTGAGTAATGGCATCAATATCCTTTTTTTTGTTTATTGGTCACTTGTGGTACGCTAGACTATGGCTGTGTAAACGTTTAAACGTCCGATAACGCATTAGAGGTAATCAATCTTAACCGGCTGTAAGTAAACAGCAGCCGACCTTTAAATCCTGACGATGCTCATAAAAAATTAAAGGGAAAGTGAAAAAAAGCGTTATATAAAAACAATAGATCTTCTTTCGGAGCTGACATAATATAAATTCGTAATATACTAGAGAGAGTTAATAACTATTTGAATCCATCAGTGGCGTCGGTGATAGTGATGTACCGTCTGCTGCCCTCACTGAGACCAATGTGTCAACTCATCTGTCACGTTTAACTGAAGTCACTCGCGTCAATGAAAAAAGAGGACGAAAATTAGGTCTTTTAGTGAAGGTTACTGTGCCACTGCAGTTAAGTACTTTGAGTACCAGTTAGGGTTTTTTGGGGTGGAACAGGGAGCAAGGAGTAAGTGGCCATTAGAGTTAGTCGGTGGTAAATGATGATGAAGATAATATTGGAGAGTACATAGGGAAGAAATAGCGTGAATGTTTTTGAATGACCGGTTGTCACAGCAAATTGATAAATGAGTACAGAAGAGAGGCAAAAATAAATACACATTTTCATCTTTTTTTGTTTTTGTTTTATTGTTGAAAGTGGTTAAATAATCACTTTGGTTCAACACTGAATTTAAATATGTGCCAATCACTGCCATTTTAAGGGAATGTCAGAAGATGTCAAGAAAATGTCAAGATTATACTGAATTACTTACTTAAATACTATAATGATTTCAAAAGGACTGAACTGTGATTTACACTATTATAAAATATTTGTGTAAAATGTGTGTAGTAATACCCAAATCCATCCAAAGTCTTTCTCGCAGACGTATATGTGCTAATCACGAGTGCACATCATGGATACATATAAACACACACACACACACACACACACACACACAAGTCAATACTGGACAGTATCAAATTCGATATGCAATACTCTTCTCACCGAGTGGGGAGACGAACACACTCAACACAGCACAGGAAAGTTTGACATTTCATTGCAAATCCGCCGTAAAACATTTGTCACAGAGTTCCTCATGCAGAAACGCAATATTTCCGACAGCCCGAAACTAGCATGATGCCACGAGAGATAGAGAGGCACAGTTGGTGTTACAATGACAACTTTGTCTAGCCAGTGTGAACCCACTGCCCTAGAACATCATTTAGATTCCCCATGGGAGGAGCTGGTGGAGGCAGTAATGACACCACCTCTCTCTCTCTCTCTCTCTCTCTCTCTCTGTCAGGCTCTCTCTCACTCTATGTCAGGCTCTCTCTCTCGCTTGCTCTCTCTCTCTCTGTCAGGCTCTCACTCTCTCCCGCTCGCTCTCACTATCTGTGGGTGGCTCGTGAATTTGATTTCTGTTTTTTTTCCTGTTTTATTTTTTACCGCTCTATGCTGTCCATTCGTGCAATTATTATCCTGTGAGGAGCTGTACCAAAGGGTTATGCATATTTCATGTTTTTATGTGTGTGTGTGTGTGTGTGGATGCCTCCTCATCTGTGAACTCATGAGGCCCGTTCCATAATGTGCTTAGTGTTCGGAGAGTGATGTTTTTCATTGCGATGCTCGTGCCGAGTCTTTTAAAGAGAGAGCGAGAGAGACATTGTGTGTGTGTGTGTGTGTCACTGTATCATTTTGAGAACCTGTCTTTATAGTTGAATCGTCTCTTTTGCTTGCCTCTCTTTCTCTCTCTCCATCCCGCCTTCTCTCTCTCTCTCTCTCTCTCTCTCTCTCTCTCTCTCTCTCTCTCTCTCTCTCTCTCTCTCTCTCCATCTTCCCACTCATTTGCTGATGGACAGATGTATGTGGATAAGAAGGAAGAAGCGAGAGGTTAATGCAGGTCTCAGTTCCCCAGGTCGGCCATCCTGTCAATCAATCGGTTGGGAGGATTCATATCATCGTGAGGTCAATCCCCCCTCCACCCCCTACCCTCAAAATATCAGAGAGAGAGAGAGAGAGAGAGAGAGAGAGAGAGAGAGAGAGAGAGAGAGAGAGAGAGAGAGAGAGAGAGAGAGAGAGAGAGAGAGAGAGAGAGAGAGAGAGAAGGGGGCATGACAGTTCACATAATTTCAAGGTCATGTAAAAAGGGTTAGGGTGCTTTTACCCAATTCGAATGACAGCACCGCGGTGAGAGTATGGTCGCATCAGCTCCACAATGTACAGAAACCTGCAGCGTATCGCATTGAAAAACCTCTCTCTCTCTCTCTCTCTCTCTCTCTCTCTCTCTCTCTCTCTCTCTCTCTCTCTCTCTCTCTCTCTCTCTCTCTCTCTCTCTCTCTCTCTCTCTCAGGATAACAGGTCATTGACCGGTGGAGGATGTGATGCAGCTCTCCTCTGATCCGCTCCCCCTTTATACATGTTTGATATCCACGCTGGGCTGAAATTAATCGAATCAACCTCAATCTCACCCCCTGTATTTTTCTCATGCATGGGATTATGCCGGACGGAGTGGGGAAGTGGATGAGTTGAACCTGTGAGTGGACTTGACTTCATCTCTCACTGCACCTTTGATTTTGAGGGAAAAAAAGGGAAAAAGCTAGGGGTTGAAGTATTGTTCGTCCGACGAACAACCTTCGTTTTAATCGACCTTCATTCCTTCTTTTGCTTTTTTTTTTTCCTTCTCGAGATAAATATACATTTCCACGAGCAGACAGTTTCATTAAAGACATTAATGAACATGAACACAAGGCATTGAGGCAGAGGCATAGCCAACATTAATACACTCGTATTAAACCACTTGCACTGCAAAAAGGTCAAGAAGAGTTGTTAATTGTTATGAATAGTTACTGTAAAGATGAATACATATCATAATACTCTCTTTTATCACGACATCGGGAGGTTTTTGTGAAGTGTTTTTGTATTGAATTAATGAATCCGTCAAAGTACTTTCATTGACATTTCAACCATCTCACTGTTAATTTGTTTTGTTTCGTTTTACGTATGATATGTTCGGTTAAATCGTATTAGTTTAAGGTATTTTTGGGCCTTTAGTTGACAAACTATTCAGTTTCCATTAGTTACTAGACGGCATGGAGACAAGTTCTTCTTTAAAAGCATACATTGTCTCATTATGACAGTGTCTTGACTTGCTTAATTTAATCCATCATTTATTAATATTAATTCTCCTTTTTTCTCTTTCTTCCTTCCTTTCTCACAGCTCTAACTTTAGCAGCTAACTGCTCTATTTTCCACTGTTATTTTCCGCTAGATTAGATGCAAGAGAATCCCATCGCTAAGATCATTTTATTGGACTAGATTTGGATATATGGTTTCACGCTCCAGAGATACATACATCACGATGAAAGAAACATGAACACAAAATTATAAAATACTTTATATACTATTATTACTTTATATGCTACTATAATACCATGCCATTTCATTTTCTTTTTTTGTCCCATCTATTTTGTAGATGACTTTGTTCCAGATAAAATGGCAGATTGGGCCAGCACCCACCCTCTGATGGCTGTCCTTATCACACTGCCCACTCACCGTCCCCCATCCTCTCTCTCTCTCTCTCTCTCTCTCTCTCTCTCTCTCTCTCTCTCTCTCTCTCTCTCTAGAGTTGATCCCACCAGGCTCCTCTCTGATCCCATCTCTCCTGCTGCCCAGGTGTAGTGGCTCACCTCTGGCTCGCCCCACTCCCACTCCCACCACCGCCACCAGTTATCCCTGGCCAGCGCGCCACCCTCACTAGCGAAGCCCCCCCCCCCCGCCCTCCCAGCACCAGATGAGTGCTCAAGGTTTTGTCAACCGTGCTCCCTGACCACCACAACTTGTTATTCACATGACATATCATCTCTCACATTTGACCAAGATAAGGTCAGCCTGCCCTCTCTATCTCTCTCTCTCTCTCTTTTTTTGCGCCACTTTAGTCCTTTCGGCTACAGAGATACACTAGAACAGACGTGGGCGGAAGAAATGTCCAACAAAAAGCAGATCAAAGAGTCGTGCACAGAAAATATTAAGCCCGGCTCCCAGAAATGTACTGTAGCCCGGCCTTGAACACACAAAAAAACAGCAGGGTAGTCCGTGGGTTTCTTCTTCAAAGTGTTTCAAAAAGAGCAATTTGACATGTTGAAATGTATACGCTTGCTTGCTATTCCCCCCCCCACCATCCCCCTGTCTGCGGGCTTTTGTCGCTTTTTTTTTTTTTGTGCAAATCTATTTTTTGTTCTTTCCTGCAAGTTTACTTTCCGCCTGTATATTTCTTTCATCTTTCCTGTCTTTTCTTTCTTGCACCGCTGACCTCCCCAGCCGTCGTGCGGCCCCGCTGTGGGGCCCCGGATGCCGTCTCCTCACCCTGTCTCTCTGGACAAACCCGTCATCTCCATTAGACTTCTCACCCCGCCCTTCACCCCAGTGGAAGACGGGACCTGTCGGAGACAATTTGTCTGGTGCTTATGCGTTTAAAGTTCAATATCCCATTACATAAAAATGCATTAGAGAAGCTTGTGAGCGAGGAAAGAAATAATAAATCCCAAAGGTCTCAAACTCAACACAAATTCAGAAAGGAAATAAATTACGCACCTCTTAAATGCGGTGATCGAAAAGTTTTACAATTAAATGCCTTTTTTTTAACGTGGCTCTTGGAGAGTATTTTACAAAGGACTCAGAATTGTGGACTTGCTGCATTACATCAATCATCGATCATTGTACTTTCACGCATATTTGGTATGTTTCATTATGCCTATTATGAATATTTGAAGTTGTAATCACAGTAATATGCAGAGGTGGGTAGAGTAGCTAAAAACTGTGCTAAAGTAAACGCAGTCATCAAAATAGCTACTTGAGTTAGAGTACAAAACTATTTACTGAAAAAATGAGTAGCGAGTAACTTAAAAATAAAAATAAATAAAAAACACCGGTACACGACTGTCTTTTTGCCCATGTGTTTTATTTGATGTGGCTAGGACTGGAATTATTTCCACCACAGATGGTCTTCCTCAGGTAAACACCTGTGTTTATTTGTGATGAAACGACAAGTCATCAACTCCGGATTAGATAACCTGCCACAAATACACCAGGGCAATATTCCCAGTCTGTAGTATCTCTCAAGAGTGATCCAAAAATATTACATTAATATTATACTCAAATCGGGTGCATGTGCATAATAGACTGTCTGTTATGTTAAAAAGCAAATATCAAGAGTGTCAACAGGTTACAGTGTCGTTAAACTCCACCCACAACCAGGTCTCTCCAATCACATGAAGCCAATACGGTTAGAGAAGTGGTCAACTCAGTCTCTTATCTTTCTGAAAATGTCTCATCAGATGACTCATTTAGGCTGATTAGGAGATAATGCTGCGATGTTTCATCATGAATTGCCTACAAACCATCTGTGGTTGAAACTTTATATCAGTCATGTCCATGTGAACTTTTGGTCGTGTGCATAATTTGGTCTCTACTTTTCTTGTAGAGAGTAGTAGTAGTAGTTTTGAAGCATGATATACTGTGTGTATATATTATTAAATGTATTAGCATTAACACAACAGACACACTTACTGCTCTCTGTCAGCTCAGTGTCAACACGTATTTCTGATGTACTGACTTCAGACCGGCGTCCGCAACCGGAGCCCGCTGCACTGTGGGCCGTTAATTCGTCTGTAAATATTAGCTGCGAGCGCTAATTGAAAGCCATCTTCCTGCTGTAGCTCCGCTGCCCGGCCCCGGCAGGCGTGATGCCGGGCGATTTTGCGACGCCTCCCATTCACTTTGTACTGGACGCGATATCGCGTGGTGCAAAGGACATTATTCTGCTTTGAACAGAGTCATGTTTGAAAGCAGACCTGGGACCACCTGCCTCTTAATGGCATGTGCATGAATGCATACAATAATGAATGAATAAAAGTAGCGCCATGAATGTATCCAAATGTAACCGAGTTAAAGTCCTGATTTTTCTACTCTGACCACTACAATTTACTGAAAAAATGACATGTGAGTACATGTAACGGAGTAAATGTAACACGATATTGTAATACAATATATTTATTTTGTTTTGGACGCGAAACAAAGCCCTGTTGTTGAAGATAGAGGGTCTCTGAAACACAAAGATCGAAGCAATGCCCTGAGAAGTCCCCTCACTATGTGGCAGCAATAACAAAACCTCACACACGCGCACACACACACACACACAGGGACACACATCCGTGGACACACACACACACACACACACATACAGACACACACACATCCAGTTTGTACTCACGATGCACACAAATAACAACACACCAGAAATGACCCCATGCCCCCCCCCATCTCTGGTCACCGTAGCAACCCGGGTGGCTATGAGGAGGAGAGATATTGGGACTCTGCTGTGGGTTCTGATGAACAGCAGTGAGAAGGGGGTGGGGGGGGGGGGGGAGTCATGAGGTCGCTGCTGTGCCTTAATGAAATATACATTGCGGGCCGTGGCGAGGCGCTTTGCAGACCGACAATACCAAAATACCGCCGGACCCGGAGGATTGCGTTTCTGATGGGATGCATATGCACAGATTTGAGCATACACTGGCTCGTGCACACACATACACACACACACACACACATAGACACACGCAATACTCATCCTCCCACCGCTTGCTCCTCACTCTTCCTTTCCAAGTTTGAAATGGCGCCTTCATATTATTTATACCTACCAAGTTGGAGCCCACTTCCTCCATCTTCATTACAGCAACGGAGCGACTCCGAACGCTGTCTAAATGGATGCCCTTTACACACACACACACACACACACACTCTCTTTCTTGTCCACGGCCACCACAGAGGAAATACGTAGAGGGTGCCTGAAGAGTGTTTAGTTGATAAAGCCGCTAGTGGTGCAGATGGGGATATGTATTATAGATGGGGGAGGGGGGGGGGGGGGGGGTGAGTTGTTGTTGTGGAGAGTGAGGAGGGGGGATGAGGGGGGGGAAGGTTACTGAATGTGACACAATTCTCAATGGGAGCTCTTACTCTCCGCACACCACACACACACACACACACACACTTTCTCGGAGTGTGTGTGTGTGTGTGTTTTCAAGATTGGATAAGTATAAAGTCCCCGTCTGTTACACATCGGCTGCACATCACACACACACACACACACACACACACACATGTACACACACACACACACACATGCACATTGGTGACTGAAGACAGTCATCACAAAATGATGGACATTAAAAGGGAGTCAGTGAGCATTCAGTTCCCGTAGAGGAGGTGGGGGGTGGTTGGGGGGGGGGGGGGGCAAATTAAGATGCAGGGTTTCGGGCCGGGGGAAGCAAGGAGGTGACGCTCACTCACTCGCTTTTAATCATAGCGGCAAAGTGGCAGGAAAGAATGAGAAAGCGGCAGCACTTAAGCAAAGAGCAAACGCAGGGCTGGTATTGATGTCATACGTCGGAAGAAACACGGGGTAAAATTGTTGGGAAGCGGGGGAACAGATGAGGCGCCGCGTGATTAGTGGTCCATAATCAACCGGCACGTGTGATTAGTGGTCCATAATCAACCGGCGGTGGTCTCTCTGGCAGTGCTTGTGTTGGTGTGGAGGACTGTCTCTCTCCTGCATAGGGTTTCTCTACCGAATGCTCCACCGTAAGAGAAGAGTGTAAAGTATTAGCAAAGCGTACGAAAAGGAATTATGCATTTTTAAGTGGATTTTTGTTGTATGTAAATCTTTCCATTAAAAGAAAAAGTTATCTCTTTATTGAATAACATTTTTTTTTAAAAGAGCATTTGTTGAATCATAAAACAAGAATTCAAGCTTCTTTGGAACGGTTAAAAATGAACTAATTAGTATATGTAAATTTCTTCATTAGCTATCATTATTATTTGATTAAAGAAGAGTTTCATAAAGTAAAATATGTTTTGCTTTATGAAAGCTGGCTCTGTTGATGAATCATTTCCCCTTTTAAGCTGTTGTTCAGCTTTAAAAGGCTTTTAATATCTCAATGTTGTCCTCATGAAGACAATGACATTATGTTAACATTTTAGCAACTTCCAGCCTGGCTATGGACACCTTATATTTCCCAAAGATAAATCGATGCCCTTAATTTTTGACTTAAACACGGCACAAATATCAATCGAGGGAAAAAACAATTAAAAAAAATGATTATGTGACAAAAGAAGAAAAACAGGAGTCCACCAAGTTAATAACAGCTTTACAGACAAAAGCAAATCTATATTTCTGCAATAAAAAAAAAAGAGAGCTGAATGAATTATAACCATGTGTACGGGATACAGCGTAGATAATGAAGATTCAGTGGCCTTATGCAGAGCCATAAAACACAACTAGCAAAACAAATATTGATCATTTTGAGTGGTTTAGAGACCATATTTGACCCAACAACAACAATTATTTACCTGTCTGGTCACCCTTCTTTTCCAGGCAGTGATGCATGATGCCATGGGCCCAAGTGGAGCCGTCGAGTCCTGAGAAAAACCACACGATGTATAAAAAATTAAAATAAAAACACATCATTGATCCGGGTCTGTGTAATTAGTGTAACACCGTGAGTCACTGGGGTTTCGTATTGCTTATGGCAGGGGTTCAAGTACAACCAATATAACAGTCACGTCTGATACCGTCAACATGGATATTCACCGTGGGTGAAATATGATGGCAATGCACAAATTGGCGAACACGACGCCGCTTCTGTGAACATTAAAAGAAAGACCGCTTTATGAGGTAGCGTCGCAGAATGGAAAAATAACCTCCAATTATGTCCCGTGTGAGACCTGTCCTGATGTCACGTTGAGATTATTCTAGCTGTATGTCCATTAGCCCATTATAATATAATAAAGTTGTTGTTTTTTTATTCAAAGTGGGATCACAACGTATCACAAGCTGCATGGTCACAACACAGAGGCGGGCCCTTCCAGGGCTGTGATTGGAAAACGCCGGCGGTCGCGAGAGGTGAGGGACCCTTTGTTTGAGGTTTTCCCCCAGTGGCTATAGTTAAAACACATATAAAAACAGAATAGCCAGAAACACTTAGAAAGCCGACGCTACATGAAACCAGGGATTATAAGTGGTTTGGTTTAGGGCTGTGAATGGGTTTCATAGCAAGGTAAGAAACACAGCCACAGTATCGGTCCTACAGTACTGATCTAGGATCGTTTTCTAATGGAGGATAAAAAAATGTTAGGCTGCCAAACGTGGCCTCTTTACTAGACTCAATAGAGTAATGTTATGCAATTATAACCTTACTGATTAAGGAATGGGCTTTTAAACGGTTCTTCAAACGAGGCATGATCCACTCATATCCTCAGCTGTCATAGCCGTTTGTCATAGTGATCGGATAATAAAGGACATTATTAAATATTCACTTTTCAAAATTACCCAAGTGAGGACAAAAGATGACATTGTGTGTGCATGTGTGTGTGTGTGTGTGGTTGGGTCTATTTTCGTGTGTGTGTGTCCATTTTAATTCAGTTAACACCCCCACACACTCTTTTCACTTCTCAACTCAAAGCAGATTTTATTTAGTTTCTATACAATGAAGCTATCTTTTTAGATTACATGCTGTGCACCCCCCACCCAAGTCATTCAAAACAACAACTGGTAATTTGTGTGCGAGATAATAAACAGCCTAGAAGAAAAACAAAAATCTAAGAGCAAGCGTTGTCGTTTTAGACGCATGCAATTGCCAGCCTCTGTTTGTTGGTGAACCTGCACCTGTGTTCACGCCCCAACCCCCCCCCCCCCCCACACACACACACACACACACACACACACACACACACACACAACCCCAGTTGTTTCTGTGTGTTGTCTAGCTGTAGGGGCGGGGGGCGTCTCCGTTCCGACCATCACCACTGTCGTCCTCGTCACTCTATAATTTAGCTGTCCCCCAAAGCTCAGCTTGACAATACGCAGTCAGACACACCCCCCCCCCCCCCCCCCCCCACCCCACCCACCCATCCACACACACACACACACACACACACACACACACACACACACAAGTGTGTGTTCCAAAAAACAGTGCCATAATAACTTAAACAACCATGGAGTGTATATGCGTGTCTGTATGTGGGTATACAAGTGTGTGTTTCTGTCTGTTTTTGAGTAAGTGTGTGTTTGTGTGTGTGTGTGTGTGTGCTTGTATGTGTGTAAGTATATGCCTCTCGTGTGTGTGTGTGTGTGTGTGTGTGTGTGTTTATATTTGAGTATCTAAGTATGTGTGTGTGTTTGAGTATCTACGTGTGTGTGTGTGTGTGTTTGAGTATCTACGTGTGTGTGTGTGTGTGTGTGTGTGTTTGAGTACATGTGTGTTTGTTTGTGTATGTATAGGTGTGTGTGTGTGTGTTTGAGTGTGTGTGTGTGTGCCTAGAGGCCAGTGTGGGCGCAAGGGTGTTGCCGTGGCTACAGAGGAAGAGAGCGCCTGTTGCCAGACTCCCAGACAGACAGACACACAGGGACCTGTCATGCCGGCTGTCTCTGGGCGTGAGAGTGAGACAGGAACAGTGACAGGCCGTGGGAAAAAAACCAACACAAAAGTCCAAGCAGAGCAACTGGCAGGGAGGTGGACAGTATGGCCGACAGGTAACACACACACACACACACACACACACACACACACACACAGACTGAGATCCGGGTGGTACTAAGTGACAGGTTTAGAGAGAGAGAAATGAATGACTTCAGTATATTGCTGTGTCCGTGTTCTTCAACTGTCAGTAAAGAAAATCCCCCCCCTTACCCCCCACACCCACTCCTCCCAAGAGAGGCTTGACATGTAAAAAAAAATAGATATTGGTAAGGAAAAGAAGAGGCGAAAAAAGATATGTCCAGGGGAGAAACTGCTGATTTGATTACCTTTGATACTCAATATTATATCAAGTTTTTTTTGCGCTTGCCAAAAAACTAGAAATAAATGTTCTGGGTTGTTTCCATCAGTTTGTGTGTGTGTGTATATATGTGTATATATACAGTATATGTGTGTGTGTGTGTGTGTGTGTGTGTGTGTGTGTGTGTCATGGTGGTCTTCTTTTCAGACACTGATTGACCTGTTTTGACATGACTTCCTGGGCTGATATGCTCCACAGCTTCAAAGATATTGTGAGTGATGTGTGATGAGTGTGTGTGTGTGTGTGTGTGTGTGTGTGTGTGTGTGTGTGTGTTTGAGTCACCCCTTTGATAACAGGCACCATTATGTGTGTGTTAATGTCCCACAATAGCAAAGAAAATACAAAACTAATAGGGAGTCTAGTATTCAATGTTTTAAGGGTGGATGAAATGTTAAAAAAATGCTAACATAATAGTCTGTAGTCTGTTCCCTGTTGGGTTCACCATAGTACTAAAATCAATTCAATGAAGATCCTCCTAAAAGAATATTTATTGAATATTATTATTATTAATTCTGAACTGATTGTTCTGTTCAGCTTGGGTGGATTAGAGGCAGAAATATTTTTGTTTTTGTCACCATTTCAGTAGTCTGGCTTACCGGATGTAGGTTGTTGGTATAAGCCCGCCCAAGCCTGCCATTGGGCAACTGAAATAGTCGCCCAATGGCAGGCTCTGGGCTTAGCGCCACCCAAGATGATTGTGATTGATTAAAGAAATACAAACAGAGCATTTTTTCCCCCTATGCCAGAATGATAGTGAGTCGAGCCAGACCTTTCTCCAGTGCTGACACAGCGCTAAAACCAAGTATGGAGATAGGTCTGGTCATGCGAGACTAAAATCAAGTGTGGCGATAGGTCTGGCTATGCGACACTGGCATTTCAGTGAATCCCTCTGTCCTGTCGTTTGTTTGCGTGTGGGTTAATTAGTTAATTTCTTATTGGCTGTGCTTCGTTAAGTTGATTGCTTGGGCAGGTGGCAGCCGGTATATTAAGGCCAGAGAGGAGACCAATTGCCACCTAGTTCCCAGCAAATGTTGTCTGTCTTAAGTTAGTTTGGAGTTAATTAATGAATTATCCTCCCGGTTACTTTTACGCAGGTTTTTACGTTCTTTGAGGCTGAGGTGGAGGTGGACAATTGTATGTTGCAGCTGTTACCCCTAGGTGGCCGTGACAATATTTAGAAAACGTCTGTGTGTGCGTGTGCGTGCGTGCATGTGTGTGTGTTTTGTGTGTGTGTGTGCGTGCGCGCGATTTACCAACATCAACACACTGGCAGTGGAGCAGCAGAAGGCTGTTTTTCTTTTGTAGTTTCATGAAAATAAAACTTCTTTTTTTTTTAGTTTGTACAAAGCAATACCATCGGTTGCTCCCCTGCAGGCTGTTTTTTTTTTAGATTTTCTGTTTCTGTCCGTTTTTCTTTAATGTTTATCTGCTGAGAGGCGCTAAGCAGAGCTGGGTGCTTGAGACTCGGACTCTAGACGCGAAAAGTGGGACTTGAGACTTGACTTGGACTCGCCTGTTGTGAGACTTGACTCACTCGACACTAGACTGCTTTGAGACTCGAGTCTCTCTGGAGACTTGGAAAGCTAAAATTTGGTCAGACCCTTGAGGGCTATGATAAATAATCATTGAATGCTTTGTTTGTGGCAAACACTGCATTATTATTATCTCAGCCCGATTTCCGGAGGGAAGTGTTGCCGTCCGGCAGCCTCCGCTCTGAAGCGCGTCAGGTACCCCGCTAAACACTAGGACTCACGTAATATTTTTCAAACTCAGTCAATAAAACAATATTAACCTATAGCAAATATGGCTGCAGACACCGAGGCTGATCACAATGAGTTGAGCCGTCCATCCCACCAGGGCTTACCAAACCTGATACATTTTAGAAAACCCCGCTGTCATTTAAATGTTAGTGATTGGAATTTCTGTTCTACTACATTTTGCTTTTGCTTACTTGATATTACTTGGTATTATTTAAATACAATCTCTTACTCCAGACTCACAATTATCTGTTATTATTGTAGTGATAGCATACACATAGGTATGCATGTGTGTACAGATGTGGGGAAGATATAGGGAGAGGGACTCCCAGAAGAGTTGGTTAAATAAAGTTTCAAAAAGGCTACCCTGGTGTCTACGGTCTGTTCGATTATTAGGGTCCAGGACTTGTTACATGGTGTCAGAAGTGCTGATCCTGACACAGATGATGTCAAAGGGTCCTGAACAAAGACGTTTGTGGAAAACGAAATGGACGATGTGTCGAGTAAGTCCCAGTCGGAGATAGCTAAGCCAAGCTAGCTAGCTAGCAGTTAGAAGCTGTAGTGTAGCAGAGAGATGGCGAATTCTCCTTTTAGAAAATAAAGGGAGAAAAAGACAACAACCTGTGTTTGTGATACAAAGGTTAGCTACACCTCTGCTTGGCCTGCCAAGCAATCAAGGCACTGCAGTAACTGTGCCCAGTTGACAGTATTCAGGAGCTGTCGACAGATGTCAAACAGCTGTACCCCGAAGTCTTCACAGGCCTTGGACGCCTGCAATAGGGGTACAGAGTTAAGCTGAGCCCTACGCTTTGTCGTTGCCATGTTGTGTACCACTACCGTTGATTTGACAAAGTTAAAGAGTAACACCGGCAAATTGAGAAAACGGGGGTGATGGAGAAAATGGGGATGATTGCGCCCATCAAGAGCACACAGATTGGTGTGCAGGGATAATAATAATAATACTAATAATAATAATAATAATAATAATAATACATTGTATTTATAATGCACTTTATATTTTAGCAATCTCAAAGTGCTACAGAGTAAAAATAGGCAACAAATTTAATATGAAGCAAAAGATAAAATAGATAAAAACAAGGGTGAGAAATTAGGTGAGAAAGGTGAGAAATTAGCAAAAAGCTTTTTTTAAAAAGATATGTTTTAAGGTTTCGTTTAAAAACATCTGTAGACTGTGGGGCCCTCAGATGGTCGGGGAGGGCGTTCCACAGTCTCGGGGCTACAGAGCAAAAAGCCCGGTCACCCATGCTGCGGAGTTTGGTTCTGGGGTTTGGAGGGTGTGTGTTGTTGCAGAACGGAGGGTGCGTGAGGAGGTTTGGGGGGTGAGGAGTTCCTGTAGGTAAAGGGGGGCGTGACCATAGATGCACTGGTGGGTGAGTAGGGAGACCTTATATTCAATTCTGAAAGGAACGGGGAGCCAGTGGAGGGATTTCAGGGTGGGGGTGATGTGATCATATTTGCGCACCCTCATCAGGATCCTGGAAGTGCTGTTCTGGATGTTTTGCAGTCTCTGAATGCTCTTGCCAGGGATCCCGATGAGGAGTGCATTGCACTAGTCCAGCCTGGAGGAGATAAAGGCATGGACGAGCTTCTCTGCATCTGCCAGGGTGAGTGTTGGACGGAGTTTGGCAATGTTCTTGAGGTGGTAGAATGATGTCTTACAGAGTTGATTGATGTGGGTATCAAATGAGAGGTGGGAATCCATTTTTACGCCTAGGTTGGTGACAGATGTGGAGAGGGAGATGTTTTGACCAGAGAAGGTGTGCTGGTGATGGTGGGAGAGCGGAGCTGATGTGGTGTGCCAACTAGGATGGCTTCTGTTTTGGAACTGTTGAGTTGTAGGAAGTTTAGCTTCATCCACACCTCTATCTCCTCCAGGCAGGTGGTCAGTGTGTGTGTTGGCAGGGGAGCAGAAGATGTTGGGGTAGTTCTTAGATAAAGCTGTGTGTCATCAGCATAGCAGTGGAATGACACCCCGTGTTTACTGATGACTTAGCCAAGGGGGAGCATGTAGCTGGAGAAGAGGGTTGGGCCAAGCACAGAGCCCTGAGGGACACCACAGGTGATTTTGTGGGTGTGAGACTGTGCTTTACCCAGGGCAACGTATTCTGTTCTGCCAGTCAGGTAAGAAATGAACCAGCTGTGAGTGTTTTCTGAGAGTCCAATGGTGTATTGTAGGCGGTGGAGGAGGATGTTGTGGTCAACTGTGTTGAAGGCAGCTGTTAGGTCCAGAAGGATGAGTAGGGATTGGGAGCCAGTATCTGCTGCCATCAGGAGGTCGTTGGTGACCCTGACCAAGGCTGTTTCGGTGCTATGGCCAGGGCGGAAACCAGACTGAAATTTTTCAAACAGGTTGTTGTGATTGAGGATGGTTGTGGCACCCAAGAAGAAGAGCTGCGTTGATCTAACCCACCTAACAACTATGTTTGCTGGGAAAGGCACATCATGCCAGCCGTCGGCAAAACCCCGGCCAAGCATTCAGGAGCAGCAGTTTTTTTACAAAACTTGATGCCACAGCTGGATTCTGTCAGGCGCCTCTGCACCCAGAATCAGACTGACCACGCTTATCAAGCCTTTTGGGTGCTGTTTTCACATTTGGTTTGGGATTTTGTTGGCACCCAAGCACTTCCAGAAGTGGCTAACAAAGATACTGAAAGGACTATCCGTGTCCACTTTTAATATAAGTCTCAAGTCTTAATAAGAATTGAGACTTGACTTGGACTTGCACGCAAAGACTTGAGACTTGACTTGGACTTGCACCCAAAGCAAGAGAGGAATAGAGAGGCCAAAGTAATATAAATATCCTATTGTTTATGATTATGATTTTAAAAGGGCACAGCTTGTCCTCCTTCATGATGCATTCACATGTTGTTTATTAGTTATTTTGTTTTGCCTACTCTTTGCAAGACAGACAAACTGATCATCAATGAGACCAATGTTTATATGTTCGAGTCTCCTTGTGAAGAACAGACATTTTAACAGAACATTTAAAAAAATGTGGTTATTGAAGAAAAATGGCAAAAAAACAACAACCACACATAACTCTCTCCCTCTCTTGATAGACATACATGCATACAAAGATGCATAAACCCTGCGGTGCCAGACACATACATTAGCCATGCACAAGACATTTTCATGCTGTCCAAAAAAGTGTGAAAAATCGCTGCGGGTTTGACCTTGAGTGTTTCTTTCCCAGCAGTGCAGTGCAGTGCTGCTCATCGTCATGGCGGTGGTGGAAGCACCTTCCACTGTGACACTAATGACATGTGAACCACATGCGTGCAGATGATGTATGCGCGATAAATCCATGATGTATGACTTGGGTAAAGCTCCCATGCAGGACGTCAATGACCCCCCCCCCCCCCCCCCTCCTATGGCTCCCCAAACACCGGGAAACAAAGTGTGTGTGTGTGTGAGTGGCGCAGTGTATCTTTAAGCGATCATGCATGCATGCTTGCACGCATGTTTGATTTGTGAGCTGATTCAAATCCCGTCATATGCAATCGATTGCCTTCGGCGGCGGCGTTGCCATCGTCGATGACGACGTGCGTTCTCTTAACCTTGCGGGATAGATTTTTTTTCTATTTGGCTCCCCTTTCTCTGCAGCTATTGATTCACGTTCGCCTCAGACAGCCTATTACAGTCTCATTTGACTTTATAATATGGTGTGACCACCCCCTGTGTACATGGCGTTCACTCATTAAATTAACATCACTAAAGAAAAATAATTACACCGCTTGGATTCGGTCAACGGTGTACACATGTACAACTACGGGGCGGGGTGGGGGTGGGGTCAGGCTTCTGATGTATAAGCACACACTCACACACATGTGCTATCATGTAAAAAGACACCCACAATGGAGGGTATCCACTGCCTGAGAAATGAACCTTTCAACTTTATGAACTACCTCCCAACCCACCCTGTCAGTTCAGAATGCATATTCTCTGTAAAAGCATATCTGTTAACAATTAATCACTTTTTTATCTACATGAAATCTGTGTGCTTTTCCTTTTGGTGGTGGTTATTTTTTTTTGCCAGGACAGCTTAAGTAGAGACGTCCAATAGGCCTACGTTTTGGTTTGTTTTTCATGCTCAACATCGCTTGGGGTGTAAATGATGTATGCAAGTAAATGACAAGCCAATTTAGGTAATTGGGGAGAGGGGGTGATGTTGTGGGCATCATAGCAGAAGTGCTGATGGGGCAAGTGATTGAGATTCTTAGCCCATGCTAACTTAGCCCCCCCCACCACCACCACCACCACCACTAGGTTCAATATTATTCTGCTCATGGATTTCAAGGTCTGTGAAAAATGACTCCATGTTATTGGGAGGCAGAGGACGTGGCTACTCTATATCAAAAATCGCATGCATGCCGCCATGTGCATACGCATACAAACACGACTTAGAAGAAATGCTTTCATTCGATGGTGCAGAAAGATGAAAAACACAGTGAGTTAATCTCGCACTCGCACAACTATTTGTCCCCATGCTATCTCGTGCTTCCAAAGAAAACGTACATGTACAAACACGTACACACAAAGAAGTGTATGAAAGTATCCGATAATGCATACATGCCCCTATCCCACAAATGCACAGGGTCATTCCCAACAGGGAAATTCTTAAGCCGTGGCAGCAACAGCTACGTAGTCGGCATCCACACACACACACACACACATGCAGAAAAGTATTTCAGAACAGCACAGCCTTGCTGCAGTGAATGATTTAGTTTTCCTGCAGCAGTCTATGTCTGTCCAATGGGCGGGACCCCTGAATGCTGCTTTTATTGACCAGGTCTCAGCTAAACGCCACACACACACACACAGTGTCTCACACACGCACTCACTCACTCACAGACAGACACACACTCACACACGCACGGACTCACTCACACAAAGACACACACATTCTCGCGAAAGCGTGCTCACATACACACACGTCACTCTCGCACACACACACACACACACACACACACAGCCACAGAAAAGTATCCAACACCACTCACACACACACACACACTATCTCTCTCTCTATCATACACGCACACTCCATCGAGCGAGCGGATGGAGGATGTCCCCTGAAATATGTATGATCCTGAGAGTGTGAGGAGGAAGGAGAAGGAGGGAAAAAGGTACAGGGGGCAATACGATTAGGATGAGACGGCGAAAACGCACCCACTTCCACTTAACATGGGTACAAAGCTGTGTCCATATCCAAGGCAGACAGCATGTGATAGCTCAGCACACAGTGGAGCAGCAGGAGACACCTACAGACACATTTTTAATATTTATCGTACACGGGGAGACCCCGTCCTAACCTAACCCCTGTTTAAGTTGTTTATGCGTAAGTGTATTTTTGCATCTATGACTTCTAAATTATTTTAGAAATACACAAGGATCTCTAGAATGGTGCGTTTTAATATGGATTTGCAACTATTGAATTTAGTGGCATCTACGAACTTGGCAGGAGTGGGATATAATAGTCAAATTTAATGTCATATAATATTCAAGGGTGTTTTAAATAGTGTATAAACCCATGAAAATAAGAATCGTTGTGTTTCCTTTACCTTAGAATCAGCCGTTTCTATCTACATGGGGAGCGGGTCCTCTTCCACGGAGGCCGCCGTGTCGCACCGCCATGTTTCTACTGTAGCCCAGAACGGACAAACGGCTCTAGGGAGTAACGTTAGCGATAAAACACAACCACAGTGCGGAGTAATTAACAATCATAATCGCTATCTTTCTTTTAAGCTATGACCTACGGTTTTACAGACTAAATAACTAAATCCAATGTATAAATCTATCAAGGAACCTCATCACTTGACACCTGGACTACAGGATGCTGTCATAGACGATGACATCATTCGGGAAGTGCCTACTGGCAGTAGGTGGCCTGTACTGGCCGGGCCACTGCAGTTTCGTCGTTGGAAAGGGAGTGGTGAGGGGGGCGTTCAGTCGGTTGCTATATCTTCAAACTCACCGCTAGATGCCACCAAATCCTACACACTGCACCCTTAAGGTCCCACTCGTGTACCGTGGCCACTGATTCGGGAATGAAACCACGTGGGTGGGCGTGTATTTTTAGTGTGGGACGATAGCGTGCAGCGTGAGCAGTCACATTACACACACACCATGATCCTCCACCGTGTCCCCCGAAAGATTAACACACAGGCCTACAGCTAAAACAGGTTCTATGCTTCATTTTGATGTACAGGTTGCGGGGGTAAATCCACCTGCCACACACACACACACACACCAGGCTTTAGTCTCGCAAGCTCCCTGACTCAGTGGGGGCGAATACTGAAGAGCCATCACTATTCAATAATGCGTCGTAAGTTAAACGACTAGTTAGTTTTTTCAGTTTTTTTTATAACGAGCAACTTCTGGTAGGAGAAATATCTGTTTCCATCTCATTATTTGTGCTTTCATGAATAACTTATTTGGATTTGGATACAGCAGTGAATAGCTTACAGCCAAGGGAACATTGTTTGGCAAGGTGAGGTAAGGTAAGCTATAACAGTGTCAAACGACTGACAAAACCCTATTTGATAATTCTGCTTTTTGAAAGGTCTTCATTTCGCAACCTCGCTGTGCCTCTCTCTCTCTCTCTCTTGCTCTCGTTCTCGCTCTCTCGCAATCTCTCTCTTTCTCGCAATCTCTCTCTCCTTTCTCTCTCGCTCACTCTTTGCCCGAAACTAGCCCTCCTTGTCCTAACCTTGACAAAAATGTGTCTTTGAAAGCTTTAACAAGTGAGTAGAAGAATAAATGGGTGCCAACACACACACACACACACACACACACACACACACACACACACCTTCCTCTGAGAGAGAGTTATTACTTCAGGGTTTCACTTTGGGAATTAGCATTTCTTTCTCGTTCTCGCTATTTCACAGGGAGAACCTTGACTTCCTTGTCACAATGCACACCTACTCCTTACTTAACATGCAAATAATCACACATGCACGCACACGCGCACGCGTGCATACACACATGCACGCGCACGCGCAAACACACACACACTGAGCCTATAACTTTTTAGTAGGTCAACCCCTTAAGGATAGCCCAAACCAGGTAAGAGCACATTGCACATTTCCTGTTACGCATAGCCTCATTAGGCGCAGAACATAAAAGATCACATTGTACCGCGGCTTCATAATTAAAGGAAATACCTGATTTCCCTCTCATACCTATTCATGACTAAAATAGACATTTGCTAAAGAGTGGGGGGAAAAAAACAAAAAAAATAACTTGTAAAAGTACAAAGAATTGTGTTCTCCCTCAGGTTATTTCAATCTCCCTGCTTCGGGGCTCAGACCTTTCAAACATTTTCTTTTCTTCCTTCCCCTTCTGCTCATTTACACCTTGCTAAGGAGAGATGTTGTCTCTCTTAAGATTTAACCAAGGAAAGAGAGCAAGGGTGAGAGCGAGAGAGAGAGAGAGAGAGAGAGAGAGAGAGAGAGGAAGCTAGAGGAATGAGGCGCGACACAAGTCTGTCTATCTCAAAGTGAAATACATGCCTTGGAACCGCTATTCTGAGGTCACCCGCACTCAAAGGGGAGTGATGCTTTTATCAGACCGTCTGTCTGTGTCACCGCACCCAGGGAATTAGTCAGGGAGTGAGATCACATCGTTCTGCAGACCTCTGTTGATCTCAGGCATCAAAGCCAGCATGGGACGGGAGCGAGGGGATGCGAGGGCTCGATATTCAGTTATCAGTTACCCGAGTGAATGACTGAGAGCCATAACTTGAAGTTGTTTTAATGGTATGCTTTTCGGAGGTTCATAATCGGGGATGTGGACGTGCAGCCGTCGGGTGATTTGTAAAATAAAGGTAAAATACTGAATAAAGCAATTTCCCACTTTCTTATCCCTTTGTTCTGTTTTTAATCATCTCAGCCATGTTGTCGTAAAGCCAAATGTTTAATTTCTGTTCGCTTGGCAGATGCAGACTTGGGAACTAATCCCACGAAGTGACACTGAAATTAATAGCTGCCACATATCACTTTCAAAATCCCTTTTCAATAAATTACATTCCAGCCTACGCTCAATAACATTTTAAATCCTTTATTTTTTTCCCCCATTTCCGTCTCTCTTTCAGTTATCCTGTTTTTTTCTCTCCCTCCCTCTCCTACCGCCTGTCCTAACCCTTTGTTGTGTCTCTGGTCTAAAATCATGACAATATCTCCATCTAGTCTTGGACTAGATGGTGAACAACAACAAAATACAATTTGCTGTGTGTCCAATTCAAATAAGCCAAGAAAGCTCCATGCTTTTTGCAATCTATCCTTTTCAATTTGAGTATTGAAATTCAGAGCTGAGAAGAATCGATATGTTTCAGTGAGGGTAAATAAAACGACACAAACAAGAAGGAATGGAGAGCCTGACGAAGATAATTCACATAATTACATGTGTTAACATATTTATACCTCCCCACATCAACAGTGGTTCCTATGTTGGCTGGGAATTGCAAATGGTTTGTTAGACATCCATCTCGTAACGCCTTCTTTCTATTTAATACATTGCGTCTAATTGCTCAGTCTTCTTTGAGACGTTATGAAGCCAGTAGATCCTCGACATCCCATAATGGAAGGAACTTATAGAATAACTTAATTGGGTTTAGTCGTTAACAAGCAATTAGCGCTGTTTCTTGAAAAAAACATTCATGAAATCATGAAGAAATACTTTAAGAGCATGTTGTGTATATATATATATATATATATATATATATATATATATATACACCAATAAGGAAACATAGTGGCATCTGGATGTGGATGTAAGATAGACTTTATTGTCCCGAAGGAAATTAGTCTTGGACACATACAGTGGTATCTGCTGTTAAAACACATTTCATACATACAAGCACACACACACACATTACCTGCAGTACATGCGCAGACTGCCATCAACCGACAAGTTGCACACTCTGCCCATCGTCCAACACGCCTGTAGTCATGATGTACATAATATGTGCATTAAGGGTAAAGCAGCGTCATCAACATGGAGTCGTCATAAAGTGTACATGTGCAAAGTTTACATTAAAATCAGCGTTACAGGGGTTGTCGTAGCGCACCGTAAGCAGGCACATTATCCACTGTGTAACTATTATGGATGAAAAGTGCTGCCTGCTACACTGCCAGTGTAGCAGCAGCACTCAGAGGCTTGCTTCTCAATAAAGCATCATGTGTCTCCGTGTCTGGAAGGTAACTTCTAACACACGTATCAAACAAACCAGAAAAGAAGAAGATTGGAAAATAGGGAACAGGGGGGAAACGTGATTGATTTTTTTATTCATTCTTTCTTGCAGATTTCAGCTCAAGGCGATAAGGCAAGAAAATATTGAGCATCTTTCAAAAGTTTTTTTTTTTCTTCTTCTCACAAGCGCAACTGACATTTCAACTGAGGAGAAGAAAGCGAACGAGAAGCTGGGAAAGAAGTTGGATGTTTTGCGTGTCAGTGCAGACATCGGGTTTGTCATTGGGGATGCAGTGAGCTCCACTAATGACAGGATTGATGTTGAATTACAGTCCTTACTCTTTCAATACTGTCATCGTCCCCCATTAACTCCAGCTTGGTTTTTGTTCTCGAATTTGATCGTCCAAAAGTCTTGTTCAACAGTGTTCACTACTTGCTGTTATAGGTGTCATCGTTTTTTTAGTGTTATTGTTATTCTGCAACTTTTTTGTTACCCTGGCTCGCTTTTTTTTGTAAACTTTGCACATTGATCGATATTGAGGCCAATCGATGAAATCAAACAATGACGTCAAAGTTGCACTTTCCAAAAGGCTGTCTCCCATATGAATATGAATACAGAATCTGTAGGCAACGGGACAAGATGTTGGCATCGAAAGCGTTCTGGTTTCTGTTTGTAGGCTGTTTGTAGTCCGAGTCGTATAGACCAATCACGTTGGAGCGTGCTTTGGTTGCGTGCAGGTTAACGGTCTGTGTGGAGAGCAAAAGATGCAGAACGCATTGGCTGAAATGCAATCTAGAAACCAATCTTCTTTTCATTTGCTTTTTTAAAAAATGTATTTGCTTTCATATGCAGATAACTGTTTATAGAAATTAGCCAAAATGTCGTCTGGACATAAAACACCGACACAATAATCAATGTTTGTGTATTGTGTGGAGAAATGGCTGCAAATAAAAAATAAAAAAAACGGTATACACCATCAAAGTCTTTGCAAGACAGCAAAAGACGTGAAAGTACTGTGACACAAACACCCTAAACAAAGCCATTGCAGTGGTTTTAAACTGTTAACTGAGTGTAACGTCGACGACGTCTCTCAACTCCAACTCCATTCTCGCATCTCAAGTTGCTAATCGGACTGTAAACAATGGCCGGCGCACGGAAGAGGAAGTCGTTATCCTGATATCCGCTGACTACACCGTAACCCCAGAACAGTTGGCCCTTGCTCCCAGAGGCTAGATCGCCGTCGGACCGATTTTGACGGACAGGAGTGTTGTCTCAAACCGAACACGGCCGTTGTGCACTGAACGGAAATGATGATCGCGACAGCTTCTTCTTCTTTTTTAATGCCGAACTGCGTATGGGCGGAACGGCTCATTTGCTCACTTTAATTTAGAACAAATCAATACAAATGAACGTTATTTTAATTCGACCGCCATTTTCTCAAATGTCGGTCGACCCTCCCCTTCCGCTACGTAGCCAGGAAGTGTCCAGCACTCCTCCGGCCGGGTACTCGTAGTGCACCACATTTTGCCACAGTCGTCACTGTGAGCACCCTTTTGCACTCAAAATAGCAAGTGTAAGTATTGAAGTACGCAAATTGAGACACAGCACAAGTGTAATATTGGCCATTGAATCTGCTCTCACTGATTTGATTGATTGGGCCTCATGGGGATGCTGTAGCAAAAGAAACAACAACTATCATGCTTTGTTAGACTCTGTGGACCATTATTAGTAAAAGTCAAAATCAAAAGAGTGAAACAATTCGGTACAGTATGACTGCCACAGCCATAAACATTGGTTAAACCGCCGCCTTGACAGGAAGTGGGAAGTGGGTCTGAATGTTTGACACAATTACAATTAGAGTTAAGTAAGTTAACTGAGTAGATTCTTGACACCCCACAATGAAGATAATGTATGTAATAGCTTCATTGGGTTTAGTCATTAACAAGCAATTATCGCTGTGGCAATTATGGCATTACTATATATATAATTGATGTTAGAATTTACATTATCTCAGGTATTTTTCTTTTTCTTATGTTAAAGGTTACTAATGTTTAATGGTTATTTTCTAAATTGGTACAGGTTGCTAATACATCAATTTAAATGGTATCACACATTTGATGTTTCTTTGTTCATACTAATGTTTAAAGGTTAATTGTGAACTGGTACAGGTACAGTCATTCTAATCTATGCGAATAGGATTTACATATTATCTCAGCCATTTATTGTGTTTTATGCTACAACAAGGTACTATAGCATTTCATGGTTTTATAAACTAACATGGTGGCGTTTTAGTAAATGTGAAGTGGTGTTCTTTTGTTAACTTACAAGGTGCTAATATTTTAAGGTTATGTCTAAACTGCTACAGGTTGCCCTTCTCACTGCCGCATAGAATTGACATCAACTTGGGTGCTCAAAATAGATTTCCTTTTCATTTATGTTACGAGGTAGGCCTACTACAGTAAACTGGTACAGGTTGCCATTCTAATAAACGTGAATACAATCTATCGAAACCAGAGTTTTCTAATTAGGGACCGAGCCAGTAAAACTGGAAGGTCCCTATTGAAATTGGTTTTATTATTATTATTATTATTATTATTATTATTATTATTACTTTAGCGACTTTGCCGGCGATTTTGACCATCTCATTATAATCTCTTATAGTCTCTTATATTTCTCATCATAAAATCCTAGTTGAAGATGGAGGAGAATAATACAATAAAACACAAAGCAACCAAACCAAGTGCATCTAGCATCTAGCTCATATTTCAGGAGCTAGTATTTCAGGAGCTAGCATTTCAGGAGCTAGCATTTCAGGAGCTCGTATTTCAGGAGCATTTCCAAGTGTTTCTCCATCAGAGATCTACCTCCTCATGGGGTAGACGGCTACAACCGAGCCAGGAGGTATCGACCCAAAGCTTCGCTTATGAATCTCTCAAGGACTTCTGTCATGGCCACACACACACACACGCACACCTTTGATTTGTTAAGACGAGGGGGGGGGGGGGTACTTTCATTTGTGCTGTAGCCTCCGGTGTGCGTGCGTTTTCAATTTCAATCAAATCACGCCCGTAGTTAGTTTTGTGGAGGGGGGCTGGAACCTACAATCCAGTCTGAATTAGGTCTCCTTTGTTTCACTAATGCTCAGCACACAGTCAAACACAGCATATATATATATATATATATATATATATATATATATATATATATATATATATATAAAAAAACATCAATACTGTATATGAAATCAATCTGAACATTATGCTTTCGTAAGACAACGCTCCCCTCCAGAGAAAACACCACCAGAAGAGCGAGTGCAGCACACCCTCTCCAACGTGCACACCCCCACCCTCTCTCACGCACACTGTGTGTGTTGTTAACTGTAACGATCCAGAGCTGTGGGTGGGCATCATAATGGAAATCTTAACATAATGAGCTGTAACGCTTAATGTAATAGTTAAGCCTTTATTTTGTTTATGACCCTTTATTTTGTCTTTGTTTATAGTCCTAAAGTCTCAAACTAAAACTACTTACGAGCGAATGGCCCGAATGAAGAAGTACAGAGAATACCAGCAGATAAGAAGTACAGAGTGACCGGGCAGATGAGGGGCGCTCGGAACTCGATCACTGGCCAATTATGCAAACTTTGAAAAACTGTTACTATGATGTTTAGACATTTAGAGCATTTAGTAGACGCTTTTTGTCTAAAGTACATTATTATTTAAGTGCACAATAAGTACACAATATTGAGTCTCTTGCGGAAGCTGGTGAGCGACTCTGCCGTCCTGATGGCGGCAGGGACCTCGTTCCACCACCGCCGCCGCCGCGCCAAAACAGAGAAGAGCTAGCCGAGCGATCCTTTGCGTCCTCTTGGCGATGGCGGTTATCAGTCAGGCGTTGCTCCGCTACATCAGTTGAGAGAGAGACTCGTATGCATTGCGTGTGAACTTGTTTCTGCTAGATATTGCGATATAAAAACAGCCAACAAAGGCAACCCAAGTCGGTTGGCTTTATTCAAGAAATTCCACAACAGTGTGATGGTGAATAAATGATGGGCCGAACGGATCCAGCGGTTCTGCCGGAGCAGAGCCAGGCCAGAGGGGTCCGTAGGGGCCGCCTGGCAGCGGATGGGGAAAAGAGAAAAATGATAGAATGATGGAGGAAAAAGATGGAGGGGGGGGGTGACATACCCTGGAGAGGGGGGGGGGGGATCTGAGGGCCTGTATGAATCGGTAATGCATGCCCATGCAGACGCATATTTGTACACACAGGCCCAAGACTCATGTTTGTACATTTGTATGTATTTATTTGGTTTGCCTCTGCAAATGATCTGGTCAAATGATGTGTTTATATACCATTTATTTATTTTTTGTTTTTTTGCTATACTGCTGTTGTGTAGTTAACGCAATTGTGTGTGTGTGTGTGTCTTTTTGTCTGTTTGTGTGTGTGTGACAGCAGAGACAAAACGCAAAACAAATAACAGCTTAGAATAGAGTGGAGATGCCGCCGTCTCGTTCTAGATGAAGATATGACGGCGCTCCAACCCAACATGTAATCAATTATCTGAAACGGAGATGATTGGTTTAGTCAATCCCTTGGGCGTTCTTTATTCCAGCAGAGAAAAGGGCCTGGGATGGGTATTAAAACCCAGCAAATGAAAAAAAAAAAATACACACACACACACACCCAGCCTGGAAAACCCTAATGTGGCCCCTTTTCCAACATGTCACTGTGCGCGTGTGTGTGTGTGTCTCACCAACTGCCTTGCTGCTGGATGAAATCGCTAATATCCATAACCCTCTAGAATACCTGAGGCTGGGACTTGTGCGGATGCGTATTTCACAACCTTGATTTAGCCGGCAAGCGTATGCAACTCGACCTGGAGAATGGGAGGAGGCGGGGTTTGGTGGTGGACCCTCAGCAGTGATGGTGATGATGGTTGTAAGGACTGTGTGTGTGTGTGTGTGTGTGGGGGGGGGGGGGGATTGAAAAGCTGCTGAATGAGGGGTTGAGGTGGATCAGGGATAATGGGTCCAAACAGTCCATTCTTTCCTTCTTTCTATTTTCTTTGAGATTATCTCTCGGTGTGGGAAGAGTGGGGAGTGATTCTGGCCGGATCAGAGGCTGATTATCCTCCTCCATTTGCTGAGGGGGGGGGGGGGGGGTCAGGATCAGCCACTCTAAAGCCTCTCTCTCTCTCTCTCTCTCTCTCTCTCTCTGTCTCTCTCTCTTGGGATGAGGGAAGAAGAGGAGTGCAGTGGGGAAGACAGGAGACAAGAAAGTTCATTATATACATGATATTTAGCCACACAATCAAGAGAAACGAGACGAGTGAAAGAAAGAACATATACAATGCTGTTGAAGACTAGTACAGAGTAAAGTAGACATAGCATTAGCTGTGTGTGTGTGTGTGTGTGTGTGTGTGTGTGTGTGTGTGTGTGTGTGTGTGTGTGTGTGTGTGTGTGTGTGTGTGTGTGTGTGTGTGTGCACGTGTGTGGAGAGAAGAATGGAGTGCAAAAAGGAAGAGAGGATGGGAAAGGACCGGGTGGGGGGAGAAGAGAGATGGGGAGAAAGAAGGGAGATGGGGAGATAAGAGAAGTGAGGTAAGGACAGAAGTGGAGGGGTGGAGGAAAGGATAGATGTAGGAGTGAGGAGTGGAGAGGAAAGGAAGGGAGTTCAGTGGTAAAGGAGAGAGGTAGAGGAGAGTACATGGGGAGAGAAGGAGAAAAGAGGAGGTGAGTGGGAAGGATGACAGTAGGAGTAAGGAGTGGAGATGAAGGAGACAAAGTAGAGGTAAGGTCTGGAGAGGAGTAGAGAGGAGAGGAAATGAACAAAAGGAAAAAAAAGACAACAACAAGAGAAGGGTATAAAGTGTAAAGACTCACATTAAAGTATAGAGATGTAGAGGATAGAAAGACAGTGGCAGGAAAATAATAATACAGGAGAGGATGAGAAGTAGATGAGAAACGCATTAATAAAAGGTGAAAGGAGTCATCTTGTGTGTGTGTGCGCTTCTGTGCGCCTTGAGTTGGCATTTAAAATGCAATCAAGTTATCCTCAATTTTCTGACCACAACTAAACGCATGATGCATGTAGTGACACGTCTAGCCATTGTATACAGCTTTAATGGTCTAAACTACGTGCATGCGCACCCTCACCTACACTTAGGCTACATCCACGCTAATACGTTTTTGTTTTAAAACGCATAACTTTTGCTACGTTTACGCCCACACCGCTCCTGCGTTTTAGAGCCACTTATACGGAGACTTTTGAAAACGCTGCTGATTGCGTTTTAGTTTGGAAACACTGCTGATTGCGTTTCTGATTGCATTTTAGTTTTAGTCTGTACGGGCTGAAACGCTTTGAAAACGCTGCTGATTGCGTTTAGTTTGAAAACGCTGCTGATTGCGTTTTAGTTTGAAAACGCTGCTGATTGCGTTTTAGTTTGAAAACGCTGCTGATTGCGTTTTAGTATGAAAACGCTGCTGATTGCGTTTTAGTTTGAAAACGCTGCTTATTGTGTTTCTGATTGCGTTTTAGTTTTAGTCTGGACGGGCTGAAACGCTTTGAAAACGCTGCTGATTGCGTTTTAGTTTGAAAACGCTGCTGATTGCGTTTTAGTTTGAAACCGCTGCTGATAGCGTTTTAGTTTGAAAACGCTGCTGATTGCGTTTTAGTTTGAAAACGCTGCTGATTGCGTTTTAGTTTGAAAACGCTGCTGATTGCGTTTTAGTTTGAAAACGCTGTTGATTGCGTTTTAGTCTGGACGGGCTGAAACTGAGACTTTTAAAATTGATGATCGTTCACGTTCGCCTCCTGATTGGGTCTTATCAGTCACAAGGTGTCCGTCAGGCCCCGTCACGTGACACTCCTGGAAAAAAGCGAACCCTGACTACCAATGGTGAATTATCATTTTTCACAATCACTTTTCGCTTTACTTTTTGACATGTTCTGCAACTAAGCAACCAACCAACAAGTCGACAATCTGCTTCCTGTTTATGCAGGCACGCGCATGCCCGGTGTACGTGAATGGTCACGTGATATGCGTTTCCAGGCTTGGACGGAGATTATTTCTAAAACGGGGCTAAAATGCTTGTCTGGACGCCAATACATTTTTGTTTTAAAATGAAAACTTATAAGTGTGGATGTAGCCTTAGTCTGATTTCCAAGCATCAGGTTTGAAGATACACCCAACCCATCCTACTATTAGTCGCTGACAGCAAAATGAACTCATAAAAATAACACTTAGACGTCGCCCTCTGATGCATGTTGGCGTGTGTCAAATGCACAAGAAAAGCCAGGCTAATTGCATGCCGGTTTGGAAGTTGAAGTACAAAGTGTGTATATGTCTGAGTGTGCCTGTGTGTGTGTGTGTGTGTGTGTGTGTGTGTGTGTGTGTGTGTGTGTGTGTGTGTGTGTGTGCGTGTGTGTGTGTCTGTGTATGCGTGTGTGTGGAGCATTTCTCTGCCAAGCTTCCCCTTTCTCTCTGTGCACCTGAAGCAGCACAGGAGCCATTTAAACACTGGCTGAGTGATGAGACGAAGCGGCTTTCATTAAAAAGGCATTTGGTAAAGACTGGGGAAGGAGGGGGGTTCGCGGGGGGGGCGGGGGAGCTGCAGTTGACAAGAAGCGCGACGCTGCGGTGTGTTTTTCTTTCAGGGTTGGTGGTCGTGTTGTGTGTGTGTGTGCGCGTGTGTGTGTGCGTGTGTGTGTGTTGCGAGCGAAGTGTTGCTCATGTGCCAGTTTGGTTTTTAGAAAACGTATTTGAATAAAAATCGGGGAAAAAAGAAAAACTGCTTTTCTCTCGGAGAGCGCGAGTAAAGAGCCGAGGTTTGATCGAAATTAGAGGGAAAGTGAGTGGGATGGCCCCCCACCGCCGCCATTACCATAACATCCCACCACACACACCACACACCACACACACACCTCCCAGTGAGAGAGATGCCCGTGAGAAGGGAAGTTAACCAGTCATGAAATTACCAGACAAGTAGAAGCTTCTGGGCTCTGCGGTGGAAAGCCCTGGAGCCGGTGTTAAGCCTGACAGAATGAGCACACCTGATAGCCATCATCCACTTCCAATTGAGGCTGAGGTGAGTAGGGATGAGATCCTAGCGATTACGACAGCCGTAATCATCGCAAATTAATTTAATTGTATAGACTTAATATAAGACTATCCTGGGGTCGGATGTGGAGGTCAGGGTGTGGAGGCTGGGGAACGACCGGTTCACAGCGGTTAGGGTGCTCAAAATCCCGGCCGGAGGGTTGTGGGTTCGACACCCCACTGCCGGCAGTCTACCCTGTAGGCATCCTTGAGCACAAGATGCCTTACCGCCCGCCCGCTCCTTGACAACCTGTGTCTGAATTCACTCTGTGAGTCGCTTTCGGGAAAAAAAGTATCTGCTAAATGACTAAAATAATAAAATAGTAATCATAAAAGGTTTGATGGAACATCAATGGTGCATTCTGGCATGCCGTCGTGTCAAACCGGGCGTTTATTAGCGCATGTCTGCTGTCGGTGTAGTACGCGAGTACATGTCTAGAGTGGTTGAGCGGGTACGTGTGTAGGCAAAACTTTCAAAGCGGCAAAAGGTTACTCGCTAAATATCTGGGGAGAAACAAAGAAAAGGACAGGCTTTCCCACGGAGGCTCCTCACCTAGCGTCTGACAGCGTGACAGCCTATTATACATCAAGTCTCAATGTGTATCTTCACTGTGGGATGCGTTTGGCATGTAGTCAATACAACATCCATCACTCACAGCCCTACCCGGGCCCCCCGAAGCCAAACTGTGTATAGATAGGCCAGAAACATGCCAGGCTTTTCAGCAGGGGAGAGGTGTACGTAGAAAAAAAGGTCATGAACAGAAATAAAAATAATAATTTAATATGGAGCGATGCAGGGGAAAAAAACAAAAACAAAAAGGTTATATGAGGTGCGGCGGGCAATTTATTCTTGGTTTGTAATGGAGGCGCCGGCATGCAGAGATGAACAGAAACTTTGCTCACCGCCACGGAGAGTATTCTGCAATATTTGGGCAGGGGGGTTGGAGATTGACACATGCGAGTGAGGAGGAAATTAAACAAAGTTATATCTGATTAACTTGCATTATGGAGAATTAAAATGATTGTTTTATTGACTTCGATATTGAAAATAGACTCAAACTCCCAACCACTTTACCGTTACTTATTTTTAATAATGCATTTCTTGTCTGTTGATGTGTGTTGTTTGTAGATGTCTATCAGGGCAAACTGTTTATGTCCAATGTTTAAATGTGTAATGTCTGCGTCTCTGGCTCTAGTTTTGAATTCCTGTTAATGCTGTTAACTTCAAACTGTTTTCATCATTTAAATGCGAATAATAACAAATATGTAAGCGCCCAATATGAAGCACAACCCAGTTCTGTTCATATAACCAGCTTAATTTGGTCTTGGTTTATTTGTGTAACTGTTTTTTTGTGCCTACATTTCGCCTTAGCAGCCATTTCAGAATTACAGTAAACATGCAAAGTACGTTTCCTCTGTGTGTGTGTGTGTGTGTGTGTGTGTGTGTGTGTGTGTGTGTGTGTGTGTGTGTGTGTGTGTGTGTGTGTGTGTGTGTGCGTGCGTGCGTGCGTGCGTGCGTGCGTGTATGCCTGCGTGTGTGTGTGAGTGTTCATCTCTGTGCCTAAGTGTGTATGGGTTTGTATGCATTGCAACACCACATCGCTTGAAAAACACCTCTGGTTATAAAAGATGACAGAAGCCGGGAAAATAAGGTGTGTGTGTTTCAAGGCTGTAACACTGTGGACCTAGTAGACACATATTGGGGGAAATAAGGTGTGTGCGTTATCAAGGCTGTAACACTGTGGACCTAGTAGACACATATTGGGGGAAATAAGGTGTGTGCGTTATCAAGGCTGTAACACTGTGGACCTAGTAGACACATATTGGGGGAAATAAGGTGTGTGCGTTATCAAGGCTGTAACACTGTGGACCTAGTAGACACATATTGGGGGAAATAAGGTATGTGCGTTATCAAGGCTGTAACACTGTGGACCTAGTAGACACATATTGGGGGAAATAAGGTGTGTGAGTTATAAAGGCTGTAACACTGTGGACCTAGTAGACACATATTGGGGGAAATAAGGTGTGTGCGTTATCAAGGCTGTAACACTGTGGACCTAGGGAAAATAAGGTGTGTGCATTTCAAGGCTGTAACACTGTGGACCTAGTAAACACGTAGGCTTAATAGAAATGACACACTTTGCAGTCTGCACAGGGTCTGGCTGAAGGACACTTAAGCCAGCATTGTTTTGATGCCAGCAGAGCAGTGGATGGGATTAAACTAGCCACTGATTGTTCATTCAGTCATATGTTTTTTTGTACCTCTCTAAACTATTTTGAAGAAACACAAAAGACCGGATTCAAAACAGCCTTTTTCATAGATTTTGCCCTCTCCCTACATAATTAAAACTGATGATTTAAGCACTGCAAATGGCTGCATGTTTATGGGTTATTATTATGCACATTATTATCCCTTTCGGTCATATTGCATATATCGTGTACGAGACGATGCACCCCTTCCCTTTCAGGTTAACGAACAGATCCATAAACCCTGTAATGGCTCATTAGAGTTGCTAAATGCATGTCAATGAAGACTTTATTATTATTAAGCACATAACCACATGAAGAAATATACATAGTTTTTAGTGTGAGAAACTTTGTCATTGACTTGAAATATGCTGTCGGAAAATCAGCCCAGAATGGCAGCACACACACATCCACAGTTTGAGTAACTGTGGTTCCCCTCCATTGGTGCTGGAATTCATAATTACAGTTGGCAACAATACATTCGTTTTTATCTCAAGATCACGTAAGCCCCCCTTGTTACCTTGAAGGTACTCGATTCAATTTCTGCTCAGGCGGTTATACAGAACAAAAATCATCAGAGTGCTATAGCATACGCACAACACTGGATATTGTGTACAATGCGTGACTGAATATAAATAGAGGATTGTTGTGAACTGAATCAACAAGTGTCTGTGCTGTGCTTTTTTTGTCAATGGGACAGACAGACATTTTCATAGCAGCGATTAATTGAACCCGAGCAGATGGGGCATAATGACACAATGGTGAAGCCTTGTGGAATTCGAAATTGATTGAAAGCATTCATTTCAATATACGCCGCGAAAAAGGCAGGTGAGCGTGGGATAATTGACCCTGGAGGACATTCACCATTCATACCGGCGGTGATCATTCGCCTCTTGTATGTGGGGATAATAATGGGATGCCATTCAGGGTTTATTCTTTCAGACGGAGCGCTGAAGTCAGACTTTTTCCCAGAGATGTTTGTCAAAGAGATGAGCAATGAAATGAATTGTTACAGTTTTTAACCTGAAAGTTTCTTCTTCCTTTCTTTCACATTGTGATGTGGCGTTAGCATGGCAAAGACGGTGCAGCTGTCATATAATGTAATATAATATCATGGTATATAATATACGGCAAAAAGAGGGGTGATCTCTCAGGAACGATGCTTTTTAGCAAGAAATGAATGGCTTATAGTTTAGTTTTTTTTGTGGTGCTCAGCTAGGCAAGATGAAATTCAATACAATACTACTCAGTCGTGCAGTAAGCACACAAAATAGAAAGTCTAGACACCTTTGCTCGGGTGATGTCAGAAACCTTTTTTTACACAATGCGGAGACAGGCCTGACCTTGGATATGGTGAATGCAAGGAAGGAAAGCAGGAGGCCTCAGAGACCCATGAGTGGCCATTTACCCGCTTTCCTCACCTCGCACGCCGGGCCAAGACAGCCGTCGTTTTATATGCGAACGACTCACTGCTGCTCACGCGGTAAAGCTCACGCGGTAAAGCTACTCCGAACACACCACTCTCCTGCAGGACTGCTTATGGATTGCGTTGGGTCACGTGCGTGTGTGTGCATGTGTGCGTGTGTGTGTGTGTGTGTGTGTGTGTGTGCGTGTGTGCGGGTGTGCGCGTGTGCTTCTGTGTGTGTGTGCGCGTGTGTAGGAGGGCTGATCGGGATGAGGTTGGCTTGCCCGAGGCTCGAGTAATCAGATATGTCCTCCAAGCCCCGTGCTCCACTTCCCTTTGATCAGGGGACCCAGATGGATCTTGAAAAAAGGGATATGTGTGTGTGTGTGTGTGTGTGCATGCATGCATGTGTGTGTGTGTGGGGGGAAGGGGGGTCTACATAAAGACAGAAATCAAATCACAGAGAGCGGTACAGGCTGCTCGCCCAAGGCATACAGCACACTTCGATGGGAGCGGTGACAGAATACAGGTGGGAACCAGCCCCGGCGCTGGCAGCGAACAAACCCGGGGAGAGTAGGGAAGAAGATGGTAGAAATCATGGAGGGAAGACGGTAGAAATGCTGGAGATACGATGGTAGAAATCATGGAGAGAAGACGGTGGAAATCATGGAGATAAAATGGTAGAAAATCATGGATAAGATGGTAGAAATGATGGAGATAAGATGGTAGAAATCATGGAGATAAGATGGTAGAAATCATGGAGATGGTAGAAATGATGGAGATAAGATGGTAGAAATGATGGAGGAGATAGGATGGTAGAAATCATGGAGAGATGGTAGAAAATCATGGAGATAGGATGGTAGAAACAATTGTGGAGATAAGACGGTAGAAATGGAGAGAAGATGGTAGAAATCATGGGGAAGATGGTAGAAATCATGGAGATAGGATGGTAGAAAACATGGAGAGAAGATTGTAGAAATCATGAAAATAAGATTGTAGAAATCATGAAAATAGGATGGTAGAAATCGTGGAGATGAAACGGTAGAAATCACAGAGATAAGATGATAGAAATCATCGGTAGGAAACATTGTAGAAGCAGGTAGAAACCGCTCACGTGTGTTTGTATGTGACATTGAATAAAAAATGGGCTATATGTGAAAAAAGAACACATGTACGTTATTATGTTAAGACTGTCTCTACATACACAGCAAGTGTGTGATGATGTTCTCCTGGCTAATTAGACCAGACGCATCCCACAGGTGCACAATGTTCACAATAGCCTTCTCACATTGTTTTAGTTTTTTTCTTCCTCACACTAGAGCAGTTGTCATTTTGTTGGCCTCCCTTGTCACCGTGGAAGACCTATAGCATGATATCAGTGGAAGAAAACACACACAGTAATACTAGTAGTTTACAGCCTGAAACCGACTTGTAGGTTACTAAAATAACACACACATGTATATATATATATATATATATATATATATATATATATATATATATATATATATATATATCATGTCAACAAACTCACGTTTTTAATATTTTATTGGGTTATGTGATGTTCGTTCCTTGCTTGCCTTGTTGTTCAGCAAAAATATTTTAAATACATTCCTTGTCGCCTCTGTCACATGTTGAAATAATCAACTAATTTGTTCTCTGAAGCACATGTTTACGTTATAACCAGATAGTCTGAACTATAAGGGCTAGAAATATATTATGATCAAATACAAGCAAATACATAACCAAACAA